>OVAY01002709.1:0-15600 GCA_900406395.1 Kernera saxatilis | reverse complement strand
CTATTGAATTAAACTTAGGGGAAAGATAATCCCATTCAAAAGCTCCATCCACCCCTAGACACGAAGATTCTAAGCGAGGAGGAGAGACGTAGACCCAAAACAGGGCAGTCTAAGACCTAAAACACTAAAGAGTTCGCCAACC
The DNA here is from genome assembly GCA_900406395.1 of Kernera saxatilis. Taxonomy (NCBI): domain Eukaryota; kingdom Viridiplantae; phylum Streptophyta; class Magnoliopsida; order Brassicales; family Brassicaceae; genus Kernera; species Kernera saxatilis. The sequence goes on along the minus strand of OVAY01002709.1, from coordinate 15,458 downwards.
AAAAGCAACAAAACATTCGCCAGGGGAAACGCAATGACGAGATCAAAGATACGGAGAGAAACATGTCTACTCTAGAACAGAACTAGAGAACAAGCTTGTCCTTATCACCACCTTCTTCAAAACTCTTCACCACCGAAATCAGAAAGAACCAGCCACCAAAGAAATAATTCAGATCTGGTGATCTTTTCGACGAAAACTATCAGAAATCTCGAACAAAGATTGCCGCATCGTTGATGATGAAGACCAGAACTTCAAGTTTCACCAAAAAGAAAAACACAACCAAGATCTGGATTTTTCAAATTGATTGAACTGGTTACAGCTTTAAAAATCCCCAAGAGAAAGCGACAAACAAATTATTAACCCACACAACGAAAACATAAGTGACCGAATCGATGCCGNAATCGATGCCGGAGCTGTGAAAGCCTCCAGCCACCGATCGGAATCAAAAAGCAACGCAAGAGTTTTTAGAAGAGAGAACGGAGAAAATTTCAACGAAGGGAAAGTGCACTTGTTGAACTTATTACTGACTATAATATATACGTCTTACCAAACAAAAATACGCATAATTATACGTTATTTATTTCTAAGGTTGACAATATCTTAAGGAAACAAACAAAACCAAGAGATGATGACGTGTTTCCTCCTTACCTATCCAATAATATTTTCGACAAAATAAAATAACAAAATATTCAAATAGTTAAATCATAATGGAGTTGGAGAAAAAACCGTAACCAATAGAGTCAATTTGAAGGAAGGGTGTTTTCGTAACTTCGCTTTCCATTCAATGCCCGAACAAAAGGGTATTTTCGTCAGAACATAGAAGAACGAACGACGAAGAAACTAGGTCCACAGTCCAAGAAAAATGCTTAAAATTTTGAATTAACAAAATAAAATTAAAACGACCGACCGATAAATAAATCATAAATAAATATACAAAAAATGTGAAATTCCGAGAAACAAAGAAAACTTCTTCGCTTTACCATTTTCTTCTTTCTTCTCTGTTTCTTTCTTCTTCTGCTCCGTGTCACTATTTGAATCTGATTGTCTCGTTTCTTTCAAGTTTTTTTTTCCCCCGAATCTGATTCTTTCTCACGTTTTAGATTTGAAATCCCAACGAGAAGCAACCTCTTCTCCATGTTTCTCCCTTTGAATCTCCCAAAAATCTCGAGCTCTGTCGTGTAGTGACAATTGGGAATTTTTGCAGCTCCGATTCACCCTTTTTTTCGATCGATTACGGAAGCTATAGATTCGATTCGGGATTCAGATTTCAATTATTCCCACGGATTTACTGGAAATCGAGTAGAAAATGGCGAAGCGTGGATATAAGCTACGTATCCTTATAATTTTCTGGCGATTTTGTTGATTCTTAAGCTGAAGAAAATTGAACAAAATCTGGTTTTTAAGCTCCATCCTGAGAAAATTTGGCCGTTTTTGTCACTTAATCGTTAGGGTTTTATCTTATAAACTCCCAAGAACAAACTTTTAGTTTATGTTTGTTGGTAAATGCTATTGATGAGCTTCAAATTTTTATCAGCATTTCAAGATTTTAGCTGATATTTTATTCTGGGTCAAATGTTTCTATCCTTGTCTGCTTAACCAAACTTAGAGCAGATGATAGAAAAGAGACTGCAAAATGATATTTTAAAATGTGTTTATCTTATCTTGATATTTTCTGGATATGTTTTGTATTTGATCAGTCTGTATATGATAATACTTTGAATCCATTGCTAACCTGCTTGATGTTCTCCTATCGGATTGCTTCAAAAGGCTGTACATTTGTTGATCTGTTCTTGTCTTGCGTTTGTTTATAACTTAACTTGATTTGGAAATTAGAGGAGTTTTTGGCGCATTCCGCAAATGTAAATTGCCTAAGTATCGGAAAGAAGACATCACGGCTCCTTATAACTGGCGGTGATGATTACAAAGTCAACCTTTGGGCGATCGGCAAGCCTACTTCTTTAATGGTCTGTTTCACATATTTCTCTTCTGTAAATTGTTCCTCTAACTTAATCTATCAAAATTTGATATGGTAGTCATAGTTTGACCAGTATGTGTTCTGTTTTAGTAGTGTGTTTTTTGGATAGAAGAATGATGCTATATCTTTTCCTGTCTTGTTTGCAGAGTTTATGTGGACATACTAGTGCAGTGGATTCAGTAGCTTTTGACTCGGCAGAAGTTTTGGTGCTTGCTGGAGCTTCTTCGGGTGTGATAAAGCTTTGGGATCTAGAAGAAGCAAAGAGTTAGTTGATTGATTTTCTGCGCTTCTTTAGAATTTTTGCTGCTCCTTATATGCCTAGCTAGTTTCATCAACTGGGAACATATAAAACACCGATTGAGTTATTGCCGATGTGGAGTATGAGTCCTGTCATTTGAGCAGTGTACCAGACTATATCCATCCTTTAGTTTAGAATTATGAGGTCTAACATTTTCACTCTTGCTCTTGAAGTGTAGTGGTTCGAGCTTTTACTGGACATAGATCCAATTGTTCTTCTGTTGAATTTCACCCGTTTGGTGAATTTTTGGCATCGGGATCAAATGACACGAATCTAAAGATTTGGGACATCAGAAAGAAGGGATGCATACAGACGTACAAGGGTCATACTCGTGGCATCAACACTATAAAATTTTCTCCCGATGGTCGGTGGGTAGTGACTGGAGGACTTGACAATGTTGTAAAGGTAAGAACTGCATTGTCAATAAATGGATCTTGTGCATTGTCCTTTTCCCAACCTATGTTCTTTGAACAATATACCATTGATCGTATCCAATAGGTATGGGATTTGACTGCTGGAAAGCTTATACATGATTTTAAGTTTCATGAAGGACCTATTCGGTCGCTAGACTTCCACCCACTTGAGTTTCTCCTAGCCACAGGTTAGTCTGTGATTCTTTATCTTTTAGGCATTTTAGGGGTAATTTAGTGGCATCTTTCAGTTGGTAGTTTAACTATCGATCCTCTCTATTCATAAGTTCTATATTGAGGTCTTGTGATTTCATACACTCCCTATTCATCATTCAGGTTCTGCTGACAGGACCGTAAAGTTCTGGGATTTGGAAACGTTTGAATTGATTGGATCTACTCGGCCAGAGGTACTAACCTGTTATGAGAGTTTAACTGTCACTGGATACTGTTTTCCAAATTTATCACAGAGTGTTTTGACCTTTATTTCCTTTAAGCATGATCACCTTAAAGGGAAGCCTCACACATTAACAATATCAGATATTTCCTTATTCTCGGTCGTGCTCTGAAGAGCGTGTTAGAGAAATGCCAAGTGATAGTTTAGTTTTTCTGAGAAAGATATTAAAGAAGTAAATAAAAGTAACTGGAGTCTACAAAGTAGCATCGTATGAAATAATGTTTTGGCGTTGAGCTGGCTTTTTTGTCTTGCTTTGGAACTATTTATTTACAATGTTTATCTTCGCATGTGCTTTTACCTTGTCTCACAGGCTACGGGAGTTTGTTCAATCAAATTTCATCCGGATGGGCGAACCCTTTTTTGTGGTTTGGATGATGGCTTAAAGGTTTTGCTTTGTCTTTTTGATGAGCTATACCATATATAGAGTTCTCCAGAGTCAATACATTGATATCATAGGCTGATGCTCATAATTCAGGTTTATTCATGGGAACCAGTGGTTTGCCATGATAGTGTTGATATGGGATGGTCAACGCTTGGTGACTTATGCATCAGCGAAGGGAAGCTCCTGGGTTGTTCATACTACCAAAATTCCGTAGGGATTTGGGTCTCAGATATATCAGTATGTCAGCTATTGTGATTCTGCATACTTTTCGAAAGTGATGTGATAAATAAAGTTTTGAAGGCTCATGCTCTTTCCTCCTTAATTTTAAACAGCAAATTGAACCATATGGCATTGGATCTGCGGATAAAAAGGAATGCATGGAGAAAATACTCAGTGTTCAGGACGATCAGTCTTCCGAGAGAATAAAGAGTGGCCCCAAGCGCAGCTCGTCTCCAGATTATGAGATAAAAGAGATCAAAAACATATACATCGACTGTGAGTGAATGTTAACTTTGTTTTGATGTTCACGGCTTCATATTTCTACCTTGAAATCATTGAAGCTTGCCCTTTCAAGTCGGGTATGGCAGGTTTATGGTTAGGTTTTCATTTCTCAGAATCAATCACATTCTGATTTAAGAAGTTCCTGTACGCTAGCTTACTAGTTGCTGTCAAGCTACCGTTCGAATCAAAACTGAAATGTTTAATTGCAATGGAATATTAACGGAGATCACTAACTCAGTTGGCTTGTTCTAATGATAGAAAGCTATCTTTCGCTTAGGCGAGCTCTAGTCTTATATTTTCCGTACATGTTGTGTTTATTCCTAATTTTGTAGCTATGGAAACTCAAAATAATGGTCTGCTTTTCTGAATAAAATAAATATCCATAGCCATGTCAGTTTGTGTGCTGCATTAACACGTCTCTCACTTCTGTATGCTTATTGATTATTTTTGGTCTAATCTCTCTTCTCTTCAAAGCCACAGGTGGAAATTCAACTGTTGCACATAAGCCAGGATCACTAAGTACTCCAAAAGTCAATGCAACATCTACTGGACAAGCAGGGGATAAGTCTCTCATAATGCATAGTGATATTGGGAAAGAGTCTTCTGATTCAGGAAGGGAATCTATCACCTTCTCAAAAACGAAGCCGGGCATGCTGCTGAGACCAGCTCATGTAAGAAAGACGCCAACAAAGTTTGGTGAAACAAAGCAGTCAGTGGCTGTTCAATCTGGGACTCCGAAACAAAGCGGATCGGACGGTGAGAAAGAGCTGGATACTAAGACTGCGTTTGATTCAGAACAGAGTGGTAGAAAACCATTTGATGCCAATGATTCTATCATCAAGAGTATAACCAACAAGTTTGAAAAAGCTTTATTTCCAGAATCACCAACTGATGAAGCGAAATGTAGGTTCTCCCAGATCACACTTTAGTTTCATCAGATTTAAGCATTCAGATGATCTAATCATATCTTATTTGTAAATCTCTTATAATTTTGTCTCAGCTATGCTACTGAAACCGCCTCGTGTACAGAGATCACCAAATACTAAGAACAATGAGACAAGATGGGCGGTGTCTGTTGATTCTGAAACTGTAGACAGTAATCAAAGTGGTTTAGAGAACTCAAGAGACTTAGACATGCCAAAAGGGCTTGTGGACGACAGAGGTTGTAACCCAAGTGAGGAGGATTTCAATAATAAGATCATTTCAAGCAAGCCAAAAAGAGTTCTATCACCAGAGAAAGCTGGTGATAAACTAAAAAGTAAGTACTTAATTGCTTAATTCGGATTTTACTAATTAATTGGCATTTCCGCTTATGAAGTCAATGCTAAAATATATGCACCTTTTATGTGTTGGGTTTCCAGTTGTCTTTGCAAACTGTTTAATATGAGTGAGTTACTAAATAAAATACAGCATACAACACCAGATGAAATCAATCTAGAAGAGCTACTTTTTGGTTTGAAGTTACTAAATAATGTAATCCTGGAAAAGGATGAATACGCCAGCAGAGAAGTCATAGCATTAGCTTCTAGGTTGCTACATCTAAATTTTGAGCTAGTTTTAGGACTGGATTGCGTCACAGTTCTCTTCGTCGGTTGGATCTAGGTCCTTGGTTTTGAGGCTACAATCAGTTTGCAAGTGATTGATTTAAATATTCTGCCGTGTAGGCGATGAATCCCCTGGAGGTACCAAAGAATCAGACTCTATGAAGGTTGTTAGAGGAGGTTAGCCATTCAAAATTTGCTGTCTCTGTTTTTCTTTGGTAGCATATAAGTTATATAAATTATTGATTCATTAAGAACTGCTATGTTTGCAGTAAAAGTCGTTTCGGGGAGGACACGGTCATTGGTTGAGAGGTTTGAGAGAGGAGAAAAAATTACTCATCCTGAAGATAAAGCAGCCAGTGCAGCAATAGTTCAGAGCACTAATGCTGTGGAGGAAGAGCCCCAGACAACATCGATACCGGCAGTTAGCACGACGCCTATCCAAGTAATGCCAGTTAAACTTGATCAGGCAACTAACTTGACTACAGTTGAAGCTCCTGTGATATCAACACGACGAACTAGGAGTATGCAAGCCAGAGTAATGCCTGTGGTACTCGGCCGGGACACTAACATGACAACTGATGCGCCTCCTGTAAAATCAACACGACCTGATAGGACTTCGGTTACTAATTTGACATCTGATGAGTCTGGTGTAACATCAACACGACAAGCTAGGTCTTCTCCAGCCCCAGTTATGCCTGTGATACTCAATCAGACAACAAAAGTGAAATCTGATGAGCCTCGTGTAACATCAACACGATCTGATAGGACTTCGGCTACTAATTTGACATCTGATGAGTCTCCTGTAACATCAACACGACAAGCGACTTCTCCAGCCCCAGTTAGGCCTATGATACTCAATCAGAGTCAGTCAACAAACATGAAGTATGATGAGCCTCTTGTAATGACAAGAAGACCACTTAGGACTTCTTCAGCGCGAGTAATGCATGTGATGCTCAATCAAGCAACTAACGCGCATGATGAGCGTCCTGTACCATCAACACGATCAGCTAGGACTTCTCCAGCCCGTGTAATGCCTATGAAACTCAATGAAGCAGATAATATGACATCTTATGAGCCTCCAGTTGCATTAACACGGTCAGCTAGGAACTCTCCCGCTCGTGTAATTCCTGTGAAACCCAATCAAGCAAATAATGTGACATCTGATGCATCTCATATAAGATCCAGGCAGCGTTTTAGCCCAACTCAAACGCTGGCAACACATGGGGTACTTGATCAGGTGACTGATATGACACTGGACGAGGCACATATAACACAAACTCAACCAGCTTATGATATCTCGACCCAGGTAAGCTTCAAACTCCATTTTCGAAATGTATCTTGTTCTATAATTGAATCTTGTAGTCTCCGATGCTACAGAAAAAAAAATGAAATTGCAAGGATGACAAAGTTGGAAGAGATCTGTAAACATAACAAGTATTTAATTTGTTTGGCTTGTGCAGAAGGAAGAGCCTCAGATATCTGGGAGGGAGAATGAAGGTGATATCAGTGAGACTTTAATGCAAACTCATAATGAGTTCTTAAACACTCTTCAATCAAGGTTGACAAAATTACAGGTATATTTAGCTCTGCTATTCTTTTTGTCATCTTTTTCTCTTGTTCTTTCTTCTTTTCCTTTTAATTTTTTTTTCTATGACTTCTTTTTTTTGGCTTTGAGGGTGGATTAAGTCGTTGATTTATTTCAAACATGCAGATTGTAAGACATTTTTGGGAGCGTAGCGATATTAAAGGCGCGATCATGGCCTTAAGAAAGCTGTCAGATCACTCTGTAAGTATCACAGGAGATTACTTGATTTACTTTTGCCTGTCTTTTTAATGCTTAAATGTATAGAAAAACCTAACTCACTTAAACTGGAGCAGGTTCAAGCAGATGTGATCAGTATTTTAACAGATAAAACAGAGATTCTAACATTAGATCTGTTTTCCCAATTAGCACCTGTCCTCACAGGCTTATTGGGCAGCAGGACTGAAAGGTAAACTATCTTATTCTATTCGTCCTTAGACTATGGTTTGCTTTGAGTTTGAGATAATATTTCATTCAACAGAGGAAAACACCAATGTGATTTCAATTTTGTATAGGCCTGTAAGTGTCTCCTTGGAAATGCTATTGAAGCTTGTAGCAGTGTTCGGCACAGTTGTACAATCAACTGTTACAGCACCACGAGTTGTTGGTGTTGATCTTCATGCAGAAGAAAGGTAGTTAATAATTCCGCTTCTCTTTTATCTTCATGCCAAACCTTTTGCCACACTTATTCTCTTTTATCAGAAAGTAAAACAAATCGAGAAAATGCAGGTTACAAATCTGCCAAAGTTGTTCTGCGGAATTGCAAAAGGTTCAGAAGATTCTTCCACTACTCACAAGGTAAAAATAAAACATCTTAAAAAACATCTAAACTTAGTTCTGAATCATCAATGTTGATCGGTATTTGCTTCGGTTGTGTAATTTTGTTTCCCTCTGATTACAGAAGAGGTGGTCTCATAGCAAGAAAGGCTCAAGAACTAAACCTAGTTCTTCAAACACCATAGCTCCAGGTTTCAGATTCAAGACCATTCAAATCACTTACAAACCGTAACCTCTCTCCCTCAGTTTTTCCAATCTGTATATTATCAAGACTTGTCTTCATGTTCCTCTGGTGATTTTGCACCTGTCTCTTCGAAGATTCGCTGAAAAGTCTCAGTTTCTTGTGGCGGATTTGGTGATAGTATCGCCCGGGAAAGAATTCACGGAAAGAAACACTCCCTCGGTATATGCTGTAAATGGATCCGTCTCTGGGATTAAAGTTGTAGTGAATCAGATTCTTGGTTCAGTGAAAAGTGTTTTGCTGAAATGGAAATTACAATGTCACATTCTCCATGTGAATGTAATGTGCAATCTAATGAGAAGATACAACATCGGTATATGAATTTTTCATTTAGCATAATCTACTTTTGGTCCCCTGACTTATATCTAATTTTTTTGAATCGTCATGTAGAGGTTAAGAAAATAGATCAATCAAATATTTGTTTATCTACCAAATGCGATAATGACATTTTCTTAGTTTTTGACATTTTGTTATTGAATATTTTAGACGTCTTCCTAATATTAGGAAAATAGGTTAAGGAATGTACAAGGAAACTTCTTGTCTTTTTAAAGTAAATGGGATTCCAAATAATATTTCTAAAAATAAAATATCGACTCTGATCAGAAGACTTTTGTAAATTTTAATTTAATAATAATTATTCATGATATTAGTTTGGTTAATGCATATATGTTCATTATATTATTCACCATGAAATTATGAATTTAAAAATTAGTTTGGATTCCAGTATAGAAAAACAAAATAGTATTGGGAGAATAGGAGAAAAATATTCTACAGGTTGAGGTGATGACGAAAAAAAAAAATCGAATAAATAAAGAAAAAGATAGAAAATTCTGTTAATTAAATTACTTTATTTAGGAAAAACAAAAAACAAAGGCACACAAATCTAGTCTCAAGTCTTTGTTCAAAAACAGACCATCCTCTTTGCCTTTTCAAAACAAAAACAAACAAAAAAACCAGAACCATCAATTTCCATTTACAAGCGTCGAGCAGAGAGAGAGAGAGAGACAGACCCTTCGTCAACCTTTTCTCTCCCCGCCTCAGATTTTATTTTATTTCTTTCTAATTTTGAATTTTATTTTATTTTATTTTCCCAATTTCTGGTCGGAAAACCGCTTTTCGTGTAATAACCTCCGACACAAACCCACTGGAGACGGCTTTTTTTTTTTTTTTTTTCAAGTTTCATGTCTTATTCTACCTTACCAGATAATTTTATTTTATTTTTTTCCTTGTGTTGTCTCTGTCTTTCTGTTTTCATTTTTTTTTTTGGGAATTGAGTGGTCGGAGGAAAGGAAAGGTTAGGTGTTTGAACGCGCTAACGTGCGCCGTGAGGTGCGTAGTTTTAATTTGGTATTTTTTTTCAAAATCGAGGAGCGCGTAAGGCACACGCGGCTTTGATTTGATGGTTATGATGATGATGACGACGACGGAGATGGCGAGTGATTGGGGAACATGGGAGGAGCTTCTTCTCGGCGGCGCCGTTCTCCGTCACGGAACCGGTGACTGGACCGTCGTCGCCGACGAACTCCGTTCTCATTCTCTCCCTGAGATTTTCACACCTGAGGTTTGCTCTCTCTCTCGATCACTTTCCTCATTTCCCTTCAATTTCAAAATTCATTTTGAAAATTTCGATCAGATTGATGTCAGAATCGGAAAAAAAAAAAAACAATTTCTTAGGTCATTTAGTTTGGTCGTTTAAGCAAAACTGCGAAATCGAAATTCTAAACTCTGGAATTCAAAAATTAAAGAGAAGACAAAAAAGGTTGAGGGCAAAAAACAGTGTTTGTTGTCTGTAGATTTAGAAGCATAGATTCATCACTTGTGTGTCAAGAAAGGTTTAGTGTGAGTTGTGAAATTCGTAAAAATGGATTTCTTGTTCTTGTTAAACAACTGAAGATACTCTTCTGCTTCTTAATCTCGAATTGAAACATAACCACATTGAATTCGAAGAAATAGAAATTAGAAAATGTCATGTGGTGGTTGTGATATTGCAGATTGAGTTAGCTCAATAATTCAGACATTGTCTCTCTTCTTATCTGCTAAATCCTAGTCTTGTTGCAGATATGTAAAGCCAAGTACAAGGACTTGCGACAACGTTATTTGGGATGCAAGTAAAAGATTTGTTTTGTCTTTATAGTTCTTCAGCACCTTACTCCATATCTCTACTAGATTTATAGTGATTAACCGTCTTTTTTCATATGTTTATGTTCTTGTAGAGCTTGGTTTGAAGAACTTAAGAAGAAACGAGTGGCTGAGCTTAAGGCAGCTTTACTTAAATCCGAAGACTCTATTGGGTTAGCACTTGTTTCTAGTCACTGAGTTCTTGCTAATGTCTTAAACGTTTTCATGTCTTAACTCCTCGAATCAAAGGAAAAATCGGAATAAAAACTGTTCCATACGGTGCTATAATATTTTGCTTTCAGGTCGTTGGAATCAAAGCTTCAGAGTCTGAAATCAGAAAGCAACGATGAATGTCAGCAAAACAATTATGATTCAAGCCGAACGTTATCACTTGAACCCTCCCCTAAATCCGAAGGCGGAGGAGAATGCACGAGCAAAGATACATCCAAAGATTTGTCATCAGCTGGTAGTTTCACTCAGCAGGAGCTGACCACAACAAACTGGTCACCAGAAGCTAAGTCAGAAGCTCCAGCAATAACAGGGCAAGAGAAGAAGAGAAACCTATTACACGGCGACATATTTGAATCTATGTACGCAGTAGGAGGAGGAGGACAAGTGCTTCCGAGTATGAGGAAGAAAAGAGGCAAGAGAAAGCGGAAAGATTGCAGCAACGGTAAAGAAGCGACGGAAGTTAGCGCTGTGGAGGAAAGCGATTTGGTGGATTCTTCTGTGGATATTGCTAGTATTTCTCAGAGTAAAGAAGCTGCTTCTACAAGCAGCAGTCAAAGTCGAGGTCACGGATTGGCTTTACCGGAGGAGCTTATGAAGATATACAACACTATCACACAGAACGAATGTGCTCTCGTCTTCCGTAGACGCCTTGATAGTCAGGTTGATAATCATATAGTAACAGTCTCAATACATATTTTCTCTGCTAAACATCTTGCGTTTGATTGTGCTAAACAGAAAAGGGGAAGATACAAGAAACTGGTCAGGAGGCATATGGATTTAGACACAATAAAATCAAGAATCAACGGTTGTTTGATATCTTCAGCGAAAGAGCTTTTTATGGACTTTCTTCTGGTGGCGAACAATGCAGCCATTTTCTATTCTAAGAACACGCGTGAGCACAAATCTGCAGTGTGCCTTAGAGACGTTGTCACCAAGTCTCTGAGACACTATTTGACAGAAGATCATCATCCTCCTCATCGCAGCAGCATTATTACAAGCACCAAGGTTCCGGTTCTCCCTTCGACATCTACACCTCCTACTGTCCGAACGAGCCTGGCAGCTAAGAAGCCGAGGACCGGGGCGCACCCTCTTAAGACGGTTGTGAAGGATATGGTGAAGACTTCAAGCGGAGGTAAGAAAAGGTTTGTTATGGATTCACCAGTTGCTGCTGTGAAGTCCTCAGCCGCGGGTAAGAAAGGAACGACGGTAGAGAGAAGAAAGGACGGTAGGCAAGCGACTCGAAGGCTCGAGTCGCCTGCATTGGCGGGGAGAAAGCGGAATCGTGTGAGATGATTTTGCTCATTTGAAGTGTTTGGTTTCTTCATATGTTGTTGGTAGTTAGGCAGAGAAAGCTTATTTGATCAGTGAAGTTCATATATGGGGTCAATCTAATCATCAGTCATAGATACTCTTGATCATTGGTGAAACTAATTGTTAAAAAAAATGTACATTAATCTTATTGTTAAATTGTTAGAAAAAGCATGAACTTTTTGTTTTTATCGGAAAAATCCCAAAGACCTAAGAGAAAATTATACATCTTGACAACGTGAACAAAAGAAATATAAATCTTTGAGAAAAAATCAAATTATTTGTTATAGATGTACATATATCTAAAATGAATTTAATTTAAATTAATAGGTTCCATTAAATGCAAAATTATATTTACTTCAATTTTCAAGCCTTATCGATGATGAAAGATCTCGAGAGACGAGATGTTCTTCCTCTTAAGGGAAAAAAATGCAACAAGAAAAAGTATTAATTTAACAAATATTTAAATTACATAAAAACCACATCACTACGTCGTTGTTAACGCCGTTAAGTGTCTTTTTAGCGTGGGTTTAGTGTCTTTAACTACGTCGTTCCAGATCCAGATCACACGAAAAAAGCATCTCCCGTGTAGCTTAGAGTTTTTTCGATTTTTGGATTACAATTTGGGGAAGAAGGCGATTCCATCAGATTAATCAGAAGTTTGCCTTGTTCTCGATCAACCCCAGGAAACATGAGATATTAGTATTATTATTGATTGAATCCATCGGATTTTTTTTTTTCATTCATATACAGTAGGTCGATTTTAGTGCATGGTTTTAGTTATAATCTCATATTGTAAAGTGATGTTTGTTTGCTTAAACTCTAGTCAACCAAAACAAGACAATGGAACTATGTTATTATCAAAACTTTATGATATATTTCAGATTGAATGATACATTTTTAACACTCTTATGCTATTATAATTCTTTTAGAATATAATGTTATTATTCTGATCTGAATTATATGTAAATATAATATGCATATTTTTTAGAACTTGTTAACAAGAAATTATACCTACTGAGAAACAAGATTTTCTTTCTAAACCTATTGGATCCTTGGCTTGAAATGATGTTTTCTTTTTGAGAATAATTAGCACAAGATCCCTTTCTATGTATCTTTTGGAAGTGTATACTAAACTAAACTCTCTTTATCTAATTGTATGTGGATATATATTACTTAATATATCTTGAAGCTGTTGAGGTTTACGCATTAGGTTTCATTCGAGGGACTTCAATTCAAAACCAACTTCAGGGTGTTTGAACTTGATTGGATATGACAATGGTACCAAAGTTTTCACTTGCAGTCAAGGGGGTTTTACTTTTAAATGGATATATATGATTATGACTGCCAAATCTCCCTTGGAGCATATTTTCACATGGATTCTTCCTATACTGTATTGGAAGCTGAAAGGTTGTGGGAGGCAAGCAGTGGGATAGTAAAAATCTCCAGTCCATTATAGATGCAAGTGAAAGCTTCTTACTTTTGTCAAATCCCATCAGCTCGAAAGTCTTGATGTTGGTTTTGAATTGAAGTCCTTGAATGACACCAGATGCGTCTGTCATCATAACCTGCGTCATAACTTATGGGAGACGATCATGGAAACAAGACACTACTTGAAGTCGAAGAGGTAAATAATCATATTACTTCAGCAGTTACAGCTCGAGTTTCCGAGTGAATTCATCACAACGGTAAAGGGTTTTACGATAAAGTAACCATGCTTAGGTTTTAAGACCAACAAGCAAACACCTATGGATTCAAATCTACCGATCAAGCTTTATACCTACAAAATCTTTGGGTTCCATGGGAAAGCAAGTAATGTAATTCATCAGCTTGGGGTCCATGTTGGGCCCTCAACCCAGTGATAATCTTTTTGTTTTTGACGACTATTCATCAGGCAAGGCCTCGACGCATTCTTTAATACATATAAAAAGCAATCTCTACCAAGTTTGTTCAACGTTGATTCGATCTTCGTTTATTATATTACTCTAATACATATTGTCTCCGATGTTGATTCTTTTATGCAATCTCATGTAATAAAAAAGTCATTCTAAAAAATTACTGTAAAAGATCACTACTGAATTTGTGTATTTAAAATTCAGGGAAAGATTTATAGTTTGAGAATGTCTAATGGTGGTGGAATTTTTATACATAAATATTATTATTGAAAAAAACAGGGAGTTTCACACAGTTAAATAAGACTTTTATCATTGGCTGTCTTCAAGGTATAGCATATTCCATCTATTTAGCTTAATTCAGTTTCTGTCTACGTGGTGGGCACACTATGAAGAATGGATTATGACTAGTTCAATCTCGTTCCCGTGTACCTTTGGGTGGTTTGGTAGAAAACAATGGACGATGGAAAAGACCTAATCTCACTTCTGGTATGGGATTCCTAACATGGAGTGTAGTTTAGTATACTTCAAAAGACATACCGTCTCTATGAAACCTCTATGCCGACGACCAACGACTACTCCAAATGTCAGCAGTCCATTTTTTACATATTCAAATTCCATGTAATGAATGCCTTGAAGACCACCACCAACAAATATTCTGGAAACACCGTCATGGTCAGATCCATCATCGAATGTAAAGCCATTTGTGCTACCTATCGCTTCCAATTTTTGTGCCATCACAAACTGATTTGAATCTTCATACATGAGGAGGAAGAGTATTGTATTAGTTCTCAATTCATTACGTTGCATCATTCCCACATGTGTTTCTTTAAGTATGTTGGGAATTTGATAGAAATATATACCTTTTCATGATGACAAGGATCCAATAAGAGATTTATTGAGGATACAGAGGAGAGAGGTTTAATCAGCAATTCATGTTGTATTTGGACTAGCTCTTAAAAATATGTTTATTACATTTACATATAACAATTTGGACCAGAAATTCTAAAATAAGAAGATTTTAGGGCTAAAAACAATAGAGAAGTATGCAATATTGTGAGATAGAGAGAGAAAGAAAGACAACCTTGGTGGCTGAGGAGAGAAGAAAACTTGATGATCGAAGATTACTTTGATGAACAATTGAGCAAGAGAGGGAGGCATGATCATGTCTTCATAAATTATATACAAGTATTGATTGGGTCACAAGTCTATATTCTTGCCAACGACCAAGTGTTTTTTTTGTTTTACTTATTCACAGGGGCAATATTATATAGGCAATTAGGCATGTTAACAACTTTTCAGAATTGATAATCAAAATTCTTGCATAATAGTTTGTACTTTGTACTATTGTCGCCGCCAATGTACCATTATCTATTTTCAAATCAGATAGAATGTTGAACTCTATAATGTTTTTTTTTTTTTTTCATATTTCAAGTTGAACGATTGTAGTTTTCAGGTATTTTGTAATCTTAGAGTTGCATTTGAATAAAGTATTAAATTCTTAGGTAATGACGATAACTTAACGTGCAAGCGGCCTGAAAACCTCACTTCGACTTAAATCAGAATTATAAACAAAATAGGGAATAAAATTTGAGCAGTACACTTAATGTAGTGGTTTGTACTCGTGTCGTCATTGTCTTATCACTCGGATTCAAATCTAGTGGAATATGTGTGTGTGTGTGTGTGACTGTGTCAGTTGTTGGCAAAGAAAAAAGTCCGCTAATTACAAAATTAAGAAAAAGATG
>OVAY01002708.1:0-15612 GCA_900406395.1 Kernera saxatilis | reverse complement strand
GAAGATATTAGAGGATTAAATGCAAATTTTGATAAAATAAAGAACACTTGAGAGCTTCTCATGACTTGAGTTTGAGGAAACCTTAAAATATTATATTTAAAATATAGTTTATGTAATTCTAAAATTGATAAATTTGGGTTGAGATTTTGTATTTTAATGGACCTTGTTGTTTTGGCTATTTATCATAAATTATGTTTAGTAAGAATTTGAAGATATTAGAGGATTAAATGTAAATTTTAATAAAATAAAGGATACTTGACAGCATCTCATGACTTGAGTTAATTTGAGGAAACCTTGAAATATTATATAAGATGTAATGCTAAAAATAATAGAATTGGGTTGAGATTTGGTATTTTAGTGGGCTTTGTTGTTTATGCTATTTTGCATAACTTATGTTTAGTGAGAATTTAAGATATTAGAGAATTAAATGCAAATTTTAATAAAATAAATGACACTTGTCACCTTCTCATGTCTTGAGTTTTAGGAAACCTTAAAATATTATATAAGATATATATATATATATATATATATATATATATATATACTAGAGAATGCCGTGCGTTGCACGGGTTTGATATTAATATAATAAAATATACAATAATTATTAGCGGTATATATCAAATATATTTTATAGTTGTCTTCAAAATTGATTATTATAAAAAATTGTTGTTTTAAGTAACTAATGTTTTTGGTTTTTAAGTTTAAATATTTATAGTAAAGTATTGGACATATACAATATCAATATAGTATTAAATATATATTACTTTATTTTGCTTTGTAATTTCAGATGTCTATTTTATTTATTAAAAATAGTTACAGAATAATTTATCTTCGACAATGTGACCAGCTTAGAAATAAAAATGTTGAGATCATTTTGTTGATATTTGAATCGATTGATTTCATATTTTTGGCATAGACTTTTGTTATAGTATCTATTTTCTATTGTGTGTAACACAAAATTTTTTTAATAGACCCCTAAGCGTGTATATATTTTTATAATAAGATGTTGGTGTTTTATGTTGTAATTTATGTAAAATAATGTTTTACTTAGCATGTTATTAGAATTGCATGCCATTGGTTTGATCTTATATAAGACCTTATCTGATTCCATTAAGCGGAAATAGGATAAAAAATTAGAATAATTTTCTTCTCAACAAACAAATAAAAGTGACTTTTTGGCCTTTAGATTAGATTGACAATAAAGTGATTTTTTTTTACCAAAAAAAATTCATTTAAATGCAATATTTATAGTGATTTATTAAGTGTCCTCTTCACCGAAATTTTTTTTTTTAAATTGTCTTAACCGATTTGGAACCCAAATTTTAGTATCTTTTGTAGAATAAATTTACCATAACGACAGAAAGGGTAAGATCTTTGATCATTTTCAATGTATCAACAATTTCAAAGCGGATTGATTTGATTTTATAAAATTTTCGTTCTGATTTATAAAATCCATACATTTTTAGTTCTAATTGATTTTCGTCTTTGAGAAGCAAAAAAGGATAAGAATTTATCAAAATAATGACAAAGAAACGGTAGATTAGGAAACACATAACTCAATTAGCTAATTTAGCTAGAATCCCCAAAACGAAGTATGATAAAGCTCATGCATCTAAAAAGCTAGAGACGATGCTGAAAGTGCTCGTTTGTTGACCTTTTTGATGCATTTGGAAATGCCCGGTACCTGAGCCGCTTCTGACTCGAGTGGTTCATCGGAGGATAACTGAACATAAGGTATCACGTAAAGACTTTTCAATTCGTTAAGGAAAATTGAATATTGGCTTTTGATTTACGATACAAACCAAAAAAGAGATCATGAGGCCTAATGATTAGGCAAGCCTTACATATGAGGCAAGTAATAAGAGCGAAGTATGTTATTTTCAAAATACAAGACAATCAAAATTTAGATATAGTTAGTGTTAATATATACCTTGAGCAAGAAAATCATTATGGGTATCAACGTGTAACTTTTGCAATCCCAGGCATAGCCACCTTAGCCACCATGTCATTGATTAACCAGTGCTCAGACCTAAGACAATAAGTACCATTTACATATTAGTATATTACCTTCATCGAATATGTAAAGAAAGAGGAAACATAAAGCAAATTTAAGTAAGAGCATATATATCAAGCATGTTAATTGGTCTGAAAACTTCAGCAGGCTTGTCTCTGATTCGCCTCATTAACTTCATGGAATATGTATTTGAAACTGTATTGTTCCCCCACATTTTAGAGCAGCTCGGATTGTAGAGACATTCGTTTAGCAAAAGAACTTGGAAATCAGGAAGAAGATAAATAACCAAACCTGTCATCATATTTCTTGAGAATTGTCTTCTTGGTCCTCAACTACAGTTGCCATTTCCTAGTAAACGAATCGCCATAGATGACTCAACTAAAGCTCGGATTGACTACCATGTCACAAAACACAGCACTGTTATTACAAAACAAAAATATCTTCACAACCAGAGTGAAAAAAAAACCTAAAACCAGTTAAGAAAAGAGACAATTCTCATCTACCTTCTACATAGCAAATGGAAACCAAACAATCACATTAGAAGAGGTACAAAAGATATCACATCTCTTTGGTAAACATGAACAAATTAGCCAAGACTAAGCTGAATTATACAGAAATCATAACATAGAAAAGAAGATACCAAAAAAATGTTTAGAGCGAGATAACATGGGTTTGGTCCACTACTTTGAACACCAAGAGGAAAAGATTATCGACCTTTGCTCATCCTTTAAAAAAAGAAACGATCAGAGATGTTATGTCGATGAAGATGAAGATGAAGATGAAGAAGACAAATTGACAAAGCCGATGTTATGTCGTCGTGTCTTCCTTTCTCGTCGTCTTCGTGGTTGGTAGTTCATCAGAGATTGAAACCACCCGTCAGTGAAACTCATAGATATAACCCAGTAACTGCCCCCTGGATTGATGGTAGTCACAATCACCTGAAAGGACATAATCCTTAGCGATGAAGAAGTCGTTGTCAAGGTAAAAAAAAACAATCCAAGAAGAACATTTGTGATACATCCAACACCCTTAATTTTTCTTCAATATGTTTTTAGGTACAAATGATTATATGTTGGAAACGATTAGATGTTATTAGAATGAGCATTCTACATTTAGCCGATGAAGAAATGAAGAAACAACGAGAACAAGCAATTTAATTTACTTGGAGAATCTTAAGCCCACACCCAAAGATATAGACTAACCAAAAAATGTTTGTGATTATGCAAATTTCTTCTATATGCCATCTCGACTTTCGTGTCTTTATGAGATTACATCACTAAATTACTTTGATGTAGGTTTCTTGACGATTACAAGTTACAACGAAATTAGAATCAGATCGATTCTTCAGTGGGAATAAACTAACTCTAATATTTTCTATCATCTAACAAAGTCTGTAACCCTAAATAAAAAGAAAAATTTAGGAAAATTGCGATTAGAATATTTACCTAGCGTGGATGATTCTGAACCTAGTTTTCATACCAGGTTTTGACCAGTTATAGACGATTGAACCAGAGATGCCACTAAGCCATAAACAACCTATGAAGAGTTGAATTAAGATATATATAAAAAAAGGCGTCACCCAAAATGAAGAACACAAAACAATCATATTTGTAGCATCTTTAATCTCGAATGTTACGAAACTGCAGAGACCAATAATACCATAAGTATATCAGAGCACCAAGCATGTGAAGCAAAGAGTGAACTCGTTTTTGGAAACGAAAACCCCAAAGTGATCAAAAATGAGATAACCAAGTTCCAAAATTTCAGAAATGGTGAATTATTCAGATAGATATGTCACAACCCAGATCTACCGTTTTGTCTTGCTCTGAGAAACGGTCATTGAGTGATAATCAAAACGTAATGGGTAATAAGGGATAATAAAAACGTATTCAGAAAAACGTATAAAGAATTGCAATAATTGAATAATAATGTCTTTCTGAGACAGAAAAACGTATAACTGTTAGGGGTGGGCAAAAAAACCATAACCAAAAAAACCGAACCGAACCAAACCGAAATAAGTGATTTGGTTTGGTTATGGTTTAACCTAAAAGTCTATTTGGTTATCATTTTTATTAAATTTTCGGTTTAGGTTTGGTTTGGTTAAAAACCGTAAAACCGAATGGTTTTTATGGTTTTTGACTAAAATTAAAAATAATACTATAGGTATTTGATTTAATTTGGATTTATGATTTATCTTGTTGTTTTTTAATAATTGCATAAAATCTTTTTTTTTTGAGAGAAAACATGTTCATATAATACATTAATTTTTTTTCTTCTCGAAAAGCATGGAAAAACCGAGAAAAACCGAACCCAAACCGAACCGAATTACATATGATTTTAATATGATTTCACATTTTATAAAACCTATAAAACCGAAAACCGAAGAAAACCAAACCGTACCAAACCGAATTACTAATGGTTTTGGTATGGTTTAAGTTTTTATAAAACCAAAAAACCATAAAACCGAAAAAACCGAACCGAAACCAATCCGAAAACCCAAATGCCCACCCCTAATAACTGTATAAAGAATTGTGTGTCGCTATTACTCTGTCAGCCTTTTTTTCGATGGAGCAGCAATTTTAAGCGGCTAGGTTTTTTTATTTTTTGGGTAGTGGTATTGATTAGAGTACAAGTAAATGGGCTCGTTTTTTTAGTATGGGCTTCTGTAGTGAGATAAATGGGCTATGATTAGGAGGTGTATGTTAATAGTGAATGGACACATGTCAGCTGTTCAGAGCTTGTTAAAAAAAACCTTACTATATTATAATAGATATATATATATATAATTAGTATGGATTTTGTTGTTTTGTGGGCTTCTGAATGGGTAGATGGATATGGAGAATGAGCTTATTTTGTTAACTAATAATGAGGGACACTTGTCAGCTTCTCAGGGTTTGACTAGAAATTTTTTTACTATATTATAATATATCTATATATAAAATGAAGTTTAATGGAATAATACAAAAACAAGGATTTATTACTAGAATATTTTACATTTTTTTTTAATTATTAGAATTTTTTAATACCTATAATACCCTTATAGCCTTTGTTAATAAAAACATATTACAAAATTGCCATTATTTTTTTTTTAAACGTCAACAAAATTTTTTTGATATTTACATGCCACCGCAATTTCGGGTGCAATGGTAAGTCTGTCGGAAAAAATCTATCGCGGTAATAGTGACAATGTTATAGGCACTTGGCATTTTTTTTGAGAAATGACAGATTTGTTTCACAAACTTATTTGATTGACAAATTTTTAAAAAAAAATCTCTCATATGTTACAGGAAATTTGTTTTTTTTTGCAAACTTATTTCGAATGACAGATTTATTACACAGACTTATTAGAATGACTTCACAGACTTATTAGAATGACTTCACAGACTTAAGTGCTCTCGATAGATTCACGGACAAGGCTATGTTCACTGCGATCTCAAACCAGAAAACATCCTCGTTTTCCCGACTTCTGTCTACAACAAAGGCGTGTGGAGATCGTCTTACGAATTGAAGATTTCCGATTTCGGGTTGTCCAAAAGAGATGGAGACACTAACTGGTGGCAACCTCGTCATTGGTATGCGGGAACACCGATCTATATGTCGCCGGAATCGGTTTCTCACGGCGAGACAGGCAAAGGCCTTGATTTATGGTCGTTGGGATGTGTTGTGTTGGAGATGTACACTGGGAAGAGACCATGGTGGCATACAAAATACGACTTGAAGGATCTCAAGAAGTGCTACGAGCCATTTATTCCGAGTGATCTTCCTTGTGATGCAAAACTCTTTATGATGACTTGCTTCGCATTGGAGACAGACGACAGAAAAGACGCGTTGACACTGTTGAGGCATAGCTTCTTGCGTGGAGATGTTAATAAGATCACAGAGCCTCAACAGGAGAAGAATGAGAAACTGAAGGAAACAGCACTGAAGTTGAAGAGAATTGCAGAGAGGCTCTCAAAGGTTACATCTATCTCGGAAAGGTCGGAGTACTAAAGATCATCAAGGAGCAGCCAATACTACTGAGACCCAATTGAACCATCTCATTTCATTTGTAGTTCTCTTTCAAATATGATGTCGCTACTCTGTTTATTTTTTGTTCGATTAAGTCTATTATGTAACTTTGTAAACAGTTGGAGAATTTATGTTAATGGGTTTTTTCACTTTCTGTTCTCTTTTTAGATAAAAGTGTTTTGATGTCTGCAAAGCTCGATTGAAGATGCTCTATAAGTAATATCATAACTTGGAAGACTATTTGAGTTGGTTCCTATATGAAAAATCACTTAATTTCTCCAAGGCTTCATCTCTCCGATCATTAACAAAAAGATTTATTTTTTGTAGCCTTAGATGTTATGTCATCTATCAAAAACAAGGATATAAATATAGCAATGTCATCTTTCACATAGATTCACCTTGGATCTCCCATACCGTTCTTGAAAATTACCCAAAGCTATTACAATCATAGAAATTTAACTTTAGGCTAAAGAAACATTCTTTCCTTTTCTTTGCAGCTTGTCTTTACATTCTGTTGATGCAACATCTAGCGATCGCTCTATGAGCTTAATCTCTTTCGCCACTTCGATCATCTTCGGTCTCTCTTCTTTCCTCGCCTCGCAGCATCTCAACGCCAGCTCAAGAAATGTATACATCGATTTTTCACCAAACTCATCCCCGAGTTCGAAGAAGTCTCCTTTCTCCAGTAAACCTTTCATATAATCATGAATATTATCAGGAGATCCAAATGATCCAGCGAAAACAGCGGGTCTCCCGCTCAGAAGAACCAACAGAAGGATTCCAAAGCTGAACACATCAGTGTATTCAGTCACTATACTCGTAGAGAGATAAGACGGATCAATGTACCCTAGTGTTCCCATCACCTTATCTTTAATCCATGACTTACCTTCAGGGAGAGTTATGGAGAAAGAGAAATCAGACAGCTTGGCTGTCCAGTTCTTGTCCAAGAACACATTCATCGGCTTTAATTCTCTGTGTATAATGATCCTGGGAAACGCAGTGTGAAGATAAGTCACAGCATTAGCAACTTCCTTTGTAATCTTTAATCTAACATTCCACGGCAATAATTGTTGTCTGTTCTTCTCACTACCAAGACCTCCTCGCTCATCTAGAGCACCATTTTCTGCATATTCGAACACCAGAACTGGAAGAGGAAACTCAAGACAACATCCTAGTAGCTTGAGAAAGTTATTGTGATTGCTGACTCGAGCAGATATCACAATATCATTGTAAATCACTGATTCGTAGTCACCTAATAGATATTCCTCCTTAAATCTCTTGATCAGGTAACACCTATCTTGGATAATTCCCTTGTGCCAAGCAAAGAATCTGTGACGAGAGATATAACAACTCGGATCAAAGTTGTTGGTGGCCCTGAGGATTTGATCAGAAGAGAATATGCAGATAGGATTTGATGTACCGTTAGAGTCAGCGATCAGTTCCTTTAGAAAAGTGCTTCCATTTTTCATAAACCACTCGACCCTTTTATATTTTTCCTTCCTTCTCCACAACCTCATCATCTCTGTAAAGTAAAAACTTCCTTAGGGTACAGAGAAATTCAGAGAAAGTGATACCAAGAAAATTTTAAAAACAACAAAAACATTAAATAAGTTAGGTGAGATAGAAGATTGTTGGCTAATGAGGAATCAACAACTAATGGCGATGGTTGAAAAATATAGAACCATACACATAAGTCATTTACTCCAGAAAATTGAAATCAACAATCCCTATTTTAAAAGACTATTGTCCTCTGTTTTCCTATAATCCTCACTAAACGCTGTCGTATTCACTTTCCTTTTTAAATTTTATGAAAGTCAAGTACGTAACGTAATGTATAAATATACAAGTCTTCCGGTGAATTGGTCAAAAAGCTTTCTTTTCAGAATTGGTAAGCTTCTTCAAATTCAACGGCGATTTTACGTTTTCTCCCTTGTCCAAGGTTTTTTTTCTTCGATTGATAAACCTAATTGTTTTCCGTTCTTAAATGTTGTGGCTTGATCATGGTTAATGAGATTTTATCCAAAGAGCGGAAGGAGAAGCAAAAACAGACCCAGGAGGACGCTACTCATGGCATCTTCGCCGGAAACGATTCGAATGTAAGACCATGATTTCTACAATATGGCAAAACTGAATAATTGATATTAAAATGATAAGAAACATAAATAAATTACAACAATCGATACCAAAAATCTGATGAACGAAAGATGGATTTGTGCGGAGGCGAAACACTCTTTCTTTAATTCTTTAATTGCCCATAGTGTAATGGTTTGATGCAATCAGAATCCCATGATACAACCACACGGTTCTTTTGTTACGCAGCACTCAATAACAAAAGCTTACGAACCATATTTTGTGTTGTACTCTCATGGAGAAAAAACAGAGAAGAAGAAAACATGTGAAAGATTCTTTGTTGGTGGAAATATGAAAATGAATGAGAGAGAGACCAAGTCTCTCATTTTTTTTAAGGCCATAATGCTCCATCAATATGAGCATTAATTATGTGCCATAAAAGAGAATGAGCCGTTACGGAATTTAACATTCAAATCCACTTAATTGCTTGACCAAATTAATATCTTGTATTGATCAGATACCTAGATAAAAACCGGAAGCAAAAAGTATACGTTAATGGGTCTGACAGCTCATCGCCTAAACCCGAACCCGAGCTCAGCCCGGTTCTTCGCGCGAGCGCGTGTGTGGTTTAGCATGGGTGTGCTCATCTCTACAAGAGGGATTTCACGTCTAACTTCCAATGTGGGACAATTGACACTTAGTCAAATTTCAAGCTTTACAAGCTTTCCTTATCCCCACTTTGGACATCAATTTCTCATTCAAATCAACTCCGATTTTGACATGTGAATACACTACGTCATAGTGCTCACGACGACGATCGTGCCCAAAATCCGGTATTTCCGACGGAAGTCTTCGCCGAAAAATTCACCGGAAAATGGTCTTAAACCATTTCGTCAAAAACAAGTTCCAACATCGAACTCTGATGATTCCGGCGGCTCTCGAAGGATGAGGCGTGAAGACACCAAACCTGTCAATTTTCATTCTGCAGGTACGAGCCAAATAACTGATCGGGGACTGAAGGAGAATGGTGAAATCGGAATTGACGAAGAGGAAAATAGTATTTTATTACCTGGTGCATTAGGTAAGAAGATAGCTAAGAAGGCAAAGGTGAGAGAGAAGAAGGATAAAAAGGAAAACTTTGAAATTTTTAGTGGAGTAATTGGTATGAAGTTGCTTGAAAAAATGGAATACAAAGGAGGTGGGCTTGGGAAGAACGAGCAGCGAATTGTGGTTCCCATTGAAGCACAGTTGAGGCCGAACAGTGCAAAGTTTCCTGGTTTAAACAAGGTTGAAGAGAAGAAGATTGTTCCTATCACTATTAGTGAGAATCATAATGATGGAAGGAGAAATCTTTGGAAAAAGAAGAAAATGAGGAAGGGAGTTTATATCACTGCAGATGAATTATTGGAGAAGAAGTAGGAAGAGGGCTTTGGTTGTGGGCAGACCATTATCGATAAGCGAGGACCACAAGCAAGAGGACCATAAGCAAAGTTACAACACAACTTGCGGCTTATTGTTGATTTAACCGAGCATGAGAGTCAGAAGATTGATAGGGATTTGAGGAACGAGAAAGAATCAGCCTTGAGCTTGCAGCAAGAGAAGGAGAAATTGAAAATGGAGGAAGACAAACAGAAAAAGCAGTTAGACAACATTGTATGTATTGTATAAGAAATCGATCAAATTGAAGTGAAGAATGCGTCTGGGAATTTAACATTGGATTCACTTGCCAATTATTTCAATAATTTGCTTTCCAGCTATCCTGATGACTATAGGCTTTGTAACTTGTCATGTGTTAATTGCTCACTGGCCTTGCCTCTCTTTACCAGGATGTTTCAGGGTTGGGATC
The DNA here is from genome assembly GCA_900406395.1 of Kernera saxatilis. Classification (NCBI taxonomy): domain Eukaryota; kingdom Viridiplantae; phylum Streptophyta; class Magnoliopsida; order Brassicales; family Brassicaceae; genus Kernera; species Kernera saxatilis. The sequence goes on along the minus strand of OVAY01002708.1, from coordinate 5,674 downwards.
CTCTTAGTGATGCAGAGCATGGTATCGAAGCTATATCTTCCTGGAAAATGCTGCTGGAAGTTGAGGACAATCAAAATATCTCGACGCCTTATAGCCAACTTGTCTCGGAGGTAATTTTACCTTTTGTGCGAATGTCAGGCATCAATACTTGGGAACCCAGAGACCTTAAGCCAATGCTGAGAATTATAGAGACATGGGGAAAATTGCGGCGTTCACCTATTCTTGAGACGATTTCGCCCACAGTAGTACTGCCAAAATTGTCAACAGCTATTGAATCTTGGGACCCATGTTTGGAAACAGTTCCCATCCATGTTTGGGTGCATCCGTGGCTGCCACTGCTTGGTCAGAAGCTGGAAGGTGCGTATCAGATCATTCGGATAAAATTTAGTAACCTTCTTGATGTTTGGCATCCTAGTGATGTGTCTGTCCACATACTATTCTTTTCCCTTAGAAGACTGTTTTTGACACGTACGTATACATATGATCAATCGTTCACAATCTTTTTCATATTTTTAGTTACACTCATCCCATGGTAACTTAGAAAGTTCAAGTACTTTCTTTAGTTATAAATCATACTTGTATTTTATTGTTTTAACATTTTAGCTTATCTTATTTGTTTTCTGTAAGGTTGTAGCTTATCTCACTATCATGAATGGAGAAATGTTATAAAAAAAATACAATAAAATGACATATGAGTTTTAGATACATAAATACTAAGATAGAACAAGGTTCTGTTAGGATGGTGACAGGAGCGAGCGAGGACGACTTTAGGGTTTTGAGGGAGGCTGGTCAGGATGCCACCATGATGGACATCGGGGAGAAAGATCGGCCCCCAGGGGATCCTCCGGATGGGTCTATCTCATGGGCGACGAAGGTGGCGGGTAGCAACGCGGGAGGGATGATGCGACTAGAGTTAGTATTGGATGATGATTTTGTATCGGCGACAATGGGCTTGGCGTTCTCGAATGGGGAGGAGGGGGAACCGGTGATAACAATCAGGAATGAAGTGTTGGAGGCTATGAACGAGCTGTGGAAAAGGTGTACAATTGTCAAGGTTTTGGGGAGAAAAATCCCACTTGCGGCGTTGAATAGAAAGTTGCGAGAAATGTGGAAACCAAGTGGGGGGATGTACGTGATGGACCTCCCACACCAGTATTTTATGATCCGTTTTTATAAAGAAGAGGAGTATCTGGAGGCATTGACCGGAGGACCATGGTGAGTCTTTGGGAGTTATCTCTTGGTGCAAGATTGGTCACCAGATTTTGACCTGTTGAGGGATGAGATCACGACAACACCGGTTTGGGTTCGGCTCTCAAATATTCCGGTGAACTTTTACCACAGATCGATTCTGATGGGAATTGCTCGAGGGTTAGGGAAACCGATTAGAGTTGACTTAACTACTTTGAATTTTGAAAGAGCTCGGTTTGTAAGAGTTTGTGTGAAGGTGAACCTGAAAAAACCTTTGAAGGGAACAGTAATGGTGAACGATGAGAAATATTATGTGGCTTATGAAGGTCTTCCAAATATCTGTTCATGATGTGGTTTATATGGACATATGATTCATTCATGTATGAAAAGAGCAAAGGAGAATATGGTGGTAGTTCTGCCTACGCCGGCAGCGGTAGAGTTATCTGTGAGTGTGGCTAGGCAGGATGAGGACGGTTTTACACTCATACGAAAAAATGGCAATCAATCGGCGATCGCACCTAAGCATGTTGGCATGGTGGCAGGATCACATGGAGACGGTGGTCAAAATCTCCGGGAAATCACGATTGGGAATGATCCTGAGAATATTGTGGTTTCGAATAGATTTGGTAGATTGGAGGAAGATTCGATATCTTCAGATTTAAGGGAGGTAGCAATGATTTCAGCGGAAAATAAGGAGAATGAATGAGAATATTGGGAATCTGGGCGAGAAAGGAAGGAGTGTGGCGCAAGGAAAAAAGGTATTTTTTGGGGCAAGTTCGGACAGAACTAAAGAAGGAACTCGGGACGGGAAGAAAAAAAAAGAGAGCCGGGAATGCTGTGTTAGTGAAAACTAGTAGGCCCACGAGGGGTTTAATTTTTGGACCTACTAGAGGAGAGGGAGAATTATCAGTAAATGGGAAACGTCTGAGAGTGGAAAAGGAGAGCCTGGGGAGACCGGGAGGGATATTTATGAATAAGAGGGATGAAATGGATGAGAATGGGGGGGTGGCAGTTGCTTGATTGTGAGGAGACCACAGGCTCGAGGTCGAGTGCGGCGTTGGTTCAGACGGAAGTAGCTATGAAATGTGTTCTGGCTCATAGTGAGACAGAGATCATACCCGCATAACAGCTGTCCCCAGCTTTTCTAGTGCATTATTGCAAACTACTGATGAATTGCTTACTATGGAATTGCCGGGGGCGAATAAACCCAGCTTTTCTATTTCAGACTCATGCAGGAAGGGATAGAGCGAGTCGCATATGTCAAGGGCTGGGTTTTAATAACTCATTTCGAGTTGACGCGGTGGGTCAGAGTGGAGGCTTGTGGCTATTGTGGAGATCGGAGGTGGGAAATGTAAAGATTGTTGAGTCTACAGATCAATTTATCTATGCGAAGATCAATAATGAACGACCAAGAGCTTCTGAATTTGATTGTGGTGTAGGCAGCTCCAACGATGAGTCGAAGGAGTGGCATGTGGGGTCGTCTACGAGATGTAGTTAGTAATTGAGACGGACAACTAGTTATTGGTGGTGATTTTAATATTATCGTTCGCCTGGATGAGAGAACGGGTGGGAATGCCTGGATAAGAGAACGGGTGGGAATGGGCGATTATCCCCAGATTCGTTGGCCTTTGGCGATTGGATTAATGAGCTATCTCTAATTGATATGGGGTTTTGGGGCCATCGGTTTACTTGGAGAAGAGGGAGAGTAGAAAGCTCTTTCATTGCTAAACGGTTGGATCGAGTGATGTGTTGTGCTCACACTCGGCTGAAGTGGCAGTAGGCGAGGGTCACCCATTTGCCTTTTTTGTCGTCGGACCACGCACCAATTTACATCCAACTCTCACCAGAGGGAGAAAGGAATCCACAAAGAAGACCATTTAGATTCGAAGCGGCTTGGCTCAAACATGAAGGCTTTAAGGAGTTATTGTCATTGTCGTGGCGAAGCGATATCAATACTCTGACGGCGCTTGATGGCTTGCGTCGAACGTTGAGACGTTGGAATAGAGAAGTTTTTGGTGATGTTCATAAAAGAAAGGACAAACTGGTGAGCGAAGTCAGGATTGTACATGAGTTGATTGACCATAATCGAACAGTGCTCGGGAGGAAGCCTTACTCAAAGACTTCGAGGTGGCGCTTGAGCAGGAAGAGCTTATCCGGTTTCAGAAATCTAGAGAGAAGTGGATCGCTTTGGGAGATCGGAATACAAAGTTTTTTCACACCTCTACCATTATACGGAGACGTAGATATCGGATCGAAATGTTGAAGGATGAGGAGGGGCGATGGGTGTAAGATTCTACTGAGTTCGAGAAAATTGCAACTGCCTATTATAAACAGTTATATTCCATGGATGATGTGGATCAAATTGTCGAGATGCTACCGCAGGGGGGGTTTGTAAGAATCGACCACGAAGATCACATAAGACTCAATAAACAATTTTCGCCTATGGAGGTGGAACAGGCTGTTCGGAGTATGGGGAAGTTTAAAGCCCTGGGACCAGATGGCTTTCAGCCCGTGTTTTATCAAGATTGTTGGGATGTTGTGGGCGAGTTGCTGCTGCCAAGAAAATTGATGGTTATGTGCCCCCCTGGTTACAACAAGTTGAGAACAACCTTCCTACACCAAGAGAGAAACCATGTCGATAGGCTATTATAACCACTTAGGTTAACATGGAGAGAAAAATGGGTGATAATTATGTCAGATGGTTGGAGCGATCCTACAAGAAAACCTCTGATAAATTTCATTGCTACTTCTGGGAATGGTCCTATGTTTCTCAAGGCTGAGAACTGTTTTGGCGAAGTAAAAGATAAAGACTTCATTGCTGATTTGATGAAAGTTGTTATAAATCAAGTGGGCCATCAAAACGTTTTGCAAATCATCACTGATAATGTACACAAACTGTAAGGCAACTGGAGAGTTGATTGAGATGGCGCTTCCTCACATTTATTGGACACCATGTGGTGTTCACACACTCAATTTAGCTTTGAAGAACATATGTGCAGCAAAGAATGTGGAAGGAAATGCAGTAACATATGAGGAGTGCAATTGGATAATAGAAATTCATGGGGATGCACTCGCCATAAAACATTTCATCATGAACCACAACATGAAACTAGCAATCTTCAGTAAGTTCTCAACTCTTAAATTGCTTTTCGTGGCCGATACTCGTTTTGCTTCTATCATTGTCATGCTTAAGAGACTGAAGCTTATCAAAAGAAGCCTTTAAGCCATGGTCATAAGTGATGAGTGGTCTACTTATAAAGATGATGATGTGGGGAAAGCAAGTTTTGTTAAGGAGAAGATTGTCAATGATGATTGGTGGGAACAAGTGTCTTATATCATTGATTTCACAAGCCCGATATATGATATGCTTAGATTTTGTGACACTGACAAGCCATGCCCTCATTTGGTATATGAGATGTGGGATTCCATGATTGAGAAGGTGAAAGTTGAGATCTATAAGAAAGAGAAACATCCAATGTCTGAAGGTAATCTCTTCTACGATGCTGTTTATCAAATCTTAGTGGCTCGCTGGACAAAGAATAACACTCCTTTACATTGTCTAGCTCACTCCTTGAATCCAAGGTATATAACTTTAGATTATATATTCTATTCATTTTTTTCTGTTTCCTTGACACATATATAACATATCTTTGTATGTTGTAGATTTTATAGTGATGCATGGCTAATTGAGGATTTTGGAAGAGTTGGTCCACATAGGAATGCAGAAGTCTCACGTGAGAGGATGAAGTGTTTTCGAAGATTATTTCCCAATGATGATGATCATATTAAGGTTATGGAGGAGTATGCATTATTCTCTATGAAGAGTGGTCCTTTTGAGGATTTAACATGCCTTGATGTCTACTATGGAACCTAAGAAGTGGTGGGCTAACTTTGGTGCTCAAACTCTTCTCCTCCAGACTTTGGCTTTTAGGTTGCTTGGACATCCTAGTTCATCATCATGTGCTGAGCGCAATTGGAGTACTTATGCATTTATCACTCACTAAGACAAAATAGGTTGAATCAAAGTCGTGCTCAAGACTTGGTCTACATCCACAATAGTCTACGTCTTCTATCAAGAAATTCTGATGAGTATGAAGATGAAAAGACCAAAATGTGGGATGTTGGTGGAGATGCATTTGATTCTTTGGAAGATGTGGGGTTCTTGGAGTTTGCAAATCTTTCACTAGATGAGCCATATTTTGAAAATGATTTGCTTCATGATTAGCTTTTTTTTTTATAATTAGTGTTTAAGATATTATGTGAAATGTTCTTTCGTCCCCGTTTTTAGTCCAAGTACCCGTTCCAGTGCAACATTAGATTGGTGCTATGCAAGCTTCTAAGAAAAGGAGAATACGTCTAGGTTAGAAGGTAACAAAGGGTTTGTCAATCATAATTATATACATGATGATGCAGCATCATGACTACTTCACCGCCGAGCAACCTATGTTTCATTCAACGGCTTTTTAATTTCCTTTTCTTAGATAAG
>OVAY01002707.1:0-15352 GCA_900406395.1 Kernera saxatilis | reverse complement strand
GATTCTAATTCCATTATTCGAAACCAATCCATCACGGTATCGTCTTTTATATTAGAATTCATAACCTTACTATAAACTTGATCCTTATAATCAAACCGTAAGACACATAGGTCATATAAGAATATAAATATTCTTACAATTTATTTATATCTGTTCAATATTTAAACTTATGGAGAATGAAAACACATTTCCGGTCCTTCTTTGAATGCAAGTAAACAACAACTACCAAAATCAAATGAACCAGCTGTCAGAAACTTGGAGGAAGAATTTGACCAAGCATTTTGGTCTCAATCATCAGAAGGTAATTGCTTTTGTTAATGTTTTTTTTACCGCAATAATTTTTTATACATACTATCTTTAATAGGTTAAATTTAAATGACTATTTATTTGTAACAGATGAATACGAATGTGATATGAATCAATACTATGATGAAAGTACTGATGAAGGAGAAACTTCTATAGAGAATTCATGTTATGAAAAAGAAAATTATTCAGAAGTCATTTCTGAGGCCGATAAAAATGATGCAATGGTGACAATGTTTGCTGACATCTTCAAAAAGGCATTCGCAAAACCAGTGGCATCAAACCAAAGATCTTCTAAATTAAAAGACATGACTAATATTACAGGTACATTCTTGATTTTACCTTAAGTAATATATCATATGACTCCATTATAAAATGACTTTCTCGGATATTTTATTACATTCACAGAATATTTAGATCATGGTGATCCGGATTGCAAATGTAAATTTTGTGGTGCTTTCATGTGGTATGATGAGCGTCTAGACAAGAAAAGAAATTCCAAGAATCCAATTTTCTCTTTATGTTGTGGGCAAGGAACTGTAAAATTGTCATTATTAAAAGAATCACCGGAAGTTATCACTAGGCTGGTGAAAGGCAATGATTCACTTAGCAAGCATTATCAGGAAGAAATGCGAGAACGTGACATTTTAATTCAGGAGAAGACATCTGGGAAGCTACAAAGGATAAGTGAAATTCATCCTATCTATTTGGCCCTACAGTATCCTTTGATTTTGTGTTATGGTGAAGATGGTTTCAGAACTGGGATAGAGAAGCATTCACAGGAATCAACAACAAGAAAAAAAAAAGTGTATTAGTATGAGACAGTGGTTCGCATTTCGAATACAGGAAAGGGGAAATGAGTGTCATACTCTACTACATTCTAAACGTTTGTTCCAACAGTTCTTGGTAGATGGATTCCCAACAATAGAATCTAACCGGTTGTTATATTTTCAATTTAATCACTCAAAAATGAGATGTGAAAATCTCTCTGCTCCATCAGAGAGGCTGCCCAGAGTGGAAACACAAAAATGTCTGACTAAGGAAGAGCTATCACGATTCCATCTTCATTCACTTGAGGCCCTCGATATATGGTTCAAAGTTATTATGGTGTTATGGCTATATGTAAACAATTTGGATTCCCAGAGTTATTTATTATATTTACATGTAATCCTAGATGGCCAGAGATCACTAGCTAGGTATGTTAAAAAACGGGGGTTAAGTGCTGATGATAGACCAGACATTGTTTGTCGTATTTTTAAGATCAAGCTTGACTCCCTTATGCGAGATTTGACAGATGAGAAAATGTTAGGGACTACTGTTGCTGGTAAGCCTTTATCATCTTACTTTTATTTACTATTCTATGTATATACTTTCACTTTTTGATTGTAATTTGTTCACTTGCAGCTATGTATACTGTTAAATTTCAGAAAAGAGGCTTGCCCCATGCTCATATACTGTTATTCATGGATGCCAAAAGCGAACTTCCAAAAGCTGATGATATTGACCGGATTATTTGTGCCGAGCTTCCAGATAAAGAAACAGAAGCAGATCTTTACCAGGTTATCGCAGATAATATGATACACGGACCATGTGGTGCAGAAAATACCAATTCACCATATATGGTTGATGGAAAGTGTTATAAGTTTTATCCAAAGTGATGAGGACATCGACCTAGAACCAGAACCTAACCCCATACCTGAGGTCAGAGAAGGACCAATGACGCGCTCAAAGGCCAAACAACTCAACCAACGGTTCAACCTAGCTGTTGAAGACATCATGCATGACCTAGAAGCCTCAGAATCAGCCTTCATGATACCAGCCTCAACTACTGGAACTTTAGAAGAGATCGGTCGAAGCAGAAGAGGAAAAACACGAGCCATTACAAAGAAATCCGAGGACAACATCCTTGACCCGAATGGGGAGCTTAGTGAAGTATTCAGCAATCTTAGGCTCACCCAACCTTCTGATCACTTAGAGCAAGGTAAGATACATTCATATTCAAGTCCTTCTACCTTAGATAACCTCCATGCAGGCACGAGCATTTGGAAACCTCAAGAGACCCTACAAGCGAAACACCTAGCCGAGAGAAGCATGGAAATGGGATCTCAAGACAACGAGTGTAAGGACATACAAGGATATCAAGTAGGAGAGCTTCCTGAGGAGGAACATGAAGAACAACAGGACTTACACAGCTCGGGACAAGCACAAGACGAGCTGGAATCACTAAAGATCCGACAAGCTTCATGGCGTCCATATGAGCCTAATGCCAAGGTATTTTCAATATATATCAGTCATGCAGGTTCACCAGGCCCCTCCAACGCCCCTGGATAAGTCCTACACCAAAGGAACTCGAAGACTCTAGCTGCATAAGAGTTTTCTACATTTTCGGCCATTATTTCCATTTCTAGTTTAAGTTGTTTTTCCTTTTTGTCTCTAGGACGCTTTTGTTAGTTTTGCGTTTTGTTTCTTTGTTTTTGCGTTTTACTTTAGACCTAATTGGGTCCTAGCTGGCGAGCATATTAATAAGGCTCCCCTGCAGCGTTGTAAGACAACTTTTTGCCCATTATCAATAAAGAGCCGCACTTTTCTTCTTGAGTGTTCTTGAGAGAAAACCCTTCTGTTCTTGTCTTGTGTGTGTGATTCACTCAAGGCGTGAGCTGTGTACTGTATCAGAGACCAATCACATCTCTGTGGTGTACTTCGTTCTATCAGCATCCTCATCCCTTTGATCCCACACGAAAGAGCGACCGCCAGCGTGTTAGATCTCCACCATCGACCATCCTTTGAAGCACAAGAAAGAGCGACCGCCAGCTTGTGTTTCCCATCCACTCTAGCCCTTATAAGCTTCACCGCCGAGGCTTATATCACAAAGCCTTATTCTAAGATCACTAAGATTGGTAAAGATGGTTATGCTGTTTATCGAAGGCGTGAGTCTACTAATTATGTTGAAAAGAATGGTTTCAAATGCAATAGTAGATATGTTGTGCCTTATAATAAGAAGTTATTTGCACGTTATCGAACTCACATCAATGTTGAATGATGCAACCAATCTGGTTCTATAAAGTATTTATTCAAATACATCAACAAAGGACCTGATCGTGTTGCAGTAGTAGTAGAACCAATCAACAAAGACAAGAATAACCAAAGTGTAGATGGGAAAACTGGAATCCTCAAAGTAAGAAGAAAAATGAAATCAAAGACTTTTTTGACTGCAGGTTATTTTACTTAGTTATACTTTTAAAAATAGTAAAATTCATCGTTTGTAAAGTAGCTCACATTCAATATTGTTGTTCTGTTTGCAGGTATGTATCAGCTTCAGAAGCTATATAAGAATATTCAAGTTTTCGATTCAATTTAGATCAATACCAATTCAGAAATTGTCTTTTCACTTAGAAGGGAAGCAGCCATGTTATTATAAAGAGACGATGACATAGAAGATGTTTTGGAACGGAAAGCTAATGTTGATTCTCAATTAATGGCATGGATGTCTTTGAATAAAATAAGTGATATTGCTAAAGAACTCGCCTATGCAGAGATTCCGAACTTATTTACTTGGGATGGGAAAAACAAAAGTTTAATAGACTAAGGGGATTCTCTTTAGGAAGAATCAATTATGTTCCACGTAAAATGGAAGAGGAATACTATATGTGAATCCTTCTTAACATAGTAAAAGGTCCTACGTCTTTTGATGATATAAGAAAATACAGGGCTGTTGTGTATGCTACATACAAGGAAGCATGATATGCACGGGGTATTTTAGATGATGATCAAGTATACATTGATACTTTGATCGATGCAAGCAAGTCGTGTTTTGGAGGTTATCTTCGAAATTTTGTTTGCTATTATGGTTTTATCTGATAGTCTTTCAAGGTCTGAGTACGTTTGGGAACAAACATGGCATGTATTATCAAAAAACATCAAGTATAAGAAAAGATAAGAGTTCAACGATCCAGGTATAATTATGGAAAAAACCTAACATGAGTATTCTAATTTATTAACTAACAAATTATTGCTAATATCTGTTTTTGTTTCCTACACATATTTCAGTTCTCATATTAACGGAAGCTGAAAAAAAAAAAATTATACTCTTCTAGAGATATATAAACATTTGTTATCTAATGAGATTTCTCTAGGAGAGTATAAAACTATGCCGCAACCTTCAAAAGAAGATATTGATAAGTCAAACCGTTTAATTATGGATGATACCAGCTATGACCGTGATGATCTAAAGGCGAAACATGATGAATGGGTGAAGATGCTAACAATCGAGCAGATAAGAAGGGAGGTGTCTTTTTTGTTTATGGTTTTGGAGGAACCGGAAAAACGTTTTTGTGGAAGACACTATCTGCAACAGTTAGATATAGAGGATTGATTGTTCTCAATGTTGCATCAAGTGGCATTGCTGCTCTGTTGTTACCAGGAGGTGGAACAGCTCATTCACGTTTTGGTATCCCTATAAATCCTGACGAGTATACTACATGTTCAATGCAGCCTAATACATATATTGCTGAATTAGTGAAGAAAGCTTCTCTTATAATATGGGATGAGACTCCAATGATGAGCAAGTATTGTTTTGAGAGTTTGGATAGAAATGTATCTGATATTATAGGAAACATTGAGAACAAGTCTTTTGGTGGTAAAGTTATTATTTTTGGAGGTAATTTTAGACAAGTGCTACCTGTAATCAGTGGTGTAGGTAGAGCCTAATGTAGATGATGGTGAGGCACTAATTGATATTCCTGATGAGTTTCTTATTACAAATGTAGATGATCCAATTGAAGCCATATGAAGTGTATGGAGATCCAAAACTTTTGAATGATAAATCTGATCCGAAATTTTTTCAACAGAAAGCAATTCTAGCTCCAAACAACGAAGATGTTAATACATTCAATCTACGCATGCTAGATAAATTGAAAGGTTAGCTATTTTAAACTCAGTTATTTGTAAGCTAATAGTTCTCATAATATGTTAATATAAGTAGTGAGAAGTCATTGTTAAGATAACATATTTCATTTCATTTAACAGGTGAAGAAATCATTTATCTGAGTGCTAACAGTATAGATCCAATTGACGACGCTTCGCAGAGAAACCCTGTTTTCACGCCTCATTTCTTAAACAGTATTAAGCTCTCTGGTTTGCCAAACCATACACTACGTTTGAAGATTGGTGCTCATGTTATGTTGTTGAGAAATCTAGATCCTAAAAGTGGATTATGCAATGGCACTAGGCTTCAGATTACACAGATGGCTGATCATTTTTTAGAGGCCAAACTTATCACAGGGGATATGATTGGGAACAAAGTTTTGATTCCTAAAGTTTGCATATCACCATCTTACACTAAACTACCGTTCAAGATGCATCGAAGGCAATTTCCTTTATCACTTGCCCTTGCAATGACTATCAACAAAATTCAGGGACAATCATTGAAGGAAGTAGGTATTTATTTGCCTAGACCCGTTTTTCACATGGACAACTTTATGTGGCTTTGTCTAGGATAACTTCAAAAAGAGGGTTGAAAGTGCTTATTGTAGACAAAGAAGGAAAGATCCAGAGGCAAACTATGAATGTGGTGCTCAAAGAGGTGTTTTAGAACTTGGATAAAAATATAGTGGAGCAAAGAAGATAAACCAAATGGTTACAAAAAACATTGGTTAAACCCGTAATTTTATCACAATATCGTTTTGGTTTAAGCTTTCTAGAGTTTTTATTCGGTTGTCATTGGATTATCATTTAATTTTATGAGTAATTTTTTATTAAAATTCATAGAATTAGGGCGAATTTTTATTAAGAATCTGATAATTTTAACCTCAGACCATTGTGTTATTTAGTAAACACTCCTTGTATACATTAGTGTTCAAACAATCTTGCTTTTCAGTTCTTATTTTTTTCTCTATATATCCAGGAAAAAGTTATAGTATTTTGCTTATTTGTTGAAACATCAAAAGCCGAAGTTTACTTTTTCTAGAGTATATCAAGGCATTTTTCAGTTAAGATCTTTAACAAAATCATATAGAATATTCAAATTTCCGGTAATCTATGCATTGTTTCTTACGAAAAATTATATTTTGCAAGATTTGATACACCCATTAGTCGTTCAATTAAATTATCTTCCGAAAGTTAAAAAATATTCTACTTCTGTTAACATCTTTAACTCAATCAAATCAAATATTATTATTACCGATTTTTTTCAGAAAATATATCTTTTGCCATATCTATATTTTCAATATAAGGAATATATGAGATAAGTTCACCGCATTTTATTTCGTCTTTCAAAGCTCAAAGAAAAACCCAGAGAAATCACAAAGTTCAAAACCAAAAAACAACATTCAAAGAATTGCAAAATTTAGTCCTCTCGATAGATTGCATAAGTACAACTCAAAGTGGTGTATTTCAGTTGTTGTCTACCGACTATGGAAAGAAAATCATGAACTTCTTCAGAAAAGACTTCAACTTATTTTGGTAGACGAAGAGGTATGCTTCAAATAAGATTTTTTTTAGCTTTTGGTGTTATAGTCGGGTGTTTAATATGGTTATAAGTTACTCTTTATAAAGGAAGTTAATGTTTACATTTCTGATGACTTACTCTGTGATTATGAAGAAAAACTTAAGGAACGTGAAGCCTATATTATTAATAACTTCAAAGTCAAAGATCAAGAAGAAGTTATCAAGGTCACAAACAATTGTTACCAAATGTTCTTCACTAAGAAGACTATTGTTCGTCATACTGTGATGAGTGAAATGGAGTCTGGCTGCGATTTTATTGGGTTCTCATAGGTTCTTGATAGTCATGTGCATTCACTATTTCCTTATGGTACATCTTCATAACCATAAATTCGTGTATTATATTCAGTTAGTATACATATTTTGAATACTCACTGAAATCTCTTTCTTTTGTTTTGTTTTCGTAGTTTATTTGATGGGGGTGATTGTCAACATAGGAGAAATAAAGAGTTTTGAGGATGATTCTTCTATTAATAGATGGACGTTGAAGAATAGATATATCAAATTCACAATCCGAAATGTTTGGTTAGTACTTCTTATACAAAAATCAGTATTATTTTAGGATACCGGATATTGAAAGCATCTATTTGATTATGTGTTTATCTATTTGAATTTTTTGCAAGGGGAAAAAGTATCAATGGCTTTGCCACTGGTATATACACCAATGAAATGTTCCATAGGTTTAACCGTCTTTGTGATAAAGTCTTTTTTAGAGTTTTCAAACTCTGGAAAGTGATCAAAGTAGGAGGTAATAATAAGTGTTATCATCTTATCTTACCTTTTATTTGATAGACTATTGTATTCTTATGTGACTGTGTGTTTGTCTTTCATAGATGAGTACCAAATTACAAATGGAAAAGGCTGTTCGGACATATTGGAGAGTGTAGTTTCTGAAGAGTTTGATGAAGAGAAATTCATATAATGTTTTTCTTTTATATATCAAAAGTTTTCTCTGTATAATTTTCGTGATTCACAGTACGTCAATTTATATTTTTCTTTTTCTTTTTCTTTTAAGGTTAGACTATACAAACGTTGGAAGCACAACAATCAAAAGCTACAACTCTAATTATTGCGCTACGAAATGTCTTTCAGGTTAGTATTATAATTTGATCCTTATAGATAGCTTGATACTGTTTTGAGTCGTAAAAGATATATGCAAAGTCTTAATAAACATAAATATTTTATTTGTAGTGACAAGTACGAGAATTTCATTCACCCAATCAACAATAATCCTGAAGCAATGATCTGAATTCCAAACTGATTTCCCGGTCATACCATTTTAAAAGTAAGTTTGTCTTTTATTGTTTTAAGATGTGTTATGTTAAACCAAGCTAACTTTGGTATCGATTACATGAAAATGTGAAAGATCCAGATGACTACTATTTTATTTTATGTTTCCGACATTTTAAGATGTCCAGTTCTATGTTTTGTATCTTTGTTTAAGACATATTTAGATTAGGTTCTGTTTTTAATATATTCCTTTGGTAGACTGGAAGAAAGTTATAATAACATCTAAACTTGGTTTTAACTGATGCTAATAGAATCAGACAAGTTTTAAACTTATTTTGTTTTGCAAATCTATTCATGACAAAGAAACTTTTGAAGTTCTTATAATCATTTCAGAACAAATTAACAATTATCACTATTGACATTATGTAGTTTAAAACATAGTTTGTCTAAATCCAAACATTTCATCACTTAGTAAAGACAAGAAGGGTTTGTTAGAATTACCTTGATAAAGTTTCAAAGTTTGGTACTCCCTCTTTGTAAAAGATTCTTTGCTCCTTCAAATCCATATACTCCACAATCACTATCTCAAAATACAATATTGTAGTCATCACTATGATCTGTAATAAACACATAGTTCATAGTTGGGTTCAAATCAATATAATAATATATAGAATAACCAAAATAATCGATGTACTTATCTGAATTATGGTGTTTTGCCCTTTCTTATAATTGCTATTTCCTTGACCCATTCGGTACTCTCCGAAACACAAACAAAACAAATGGTTCAAAAACAGTAGATAATAAAGGAAATATGAAACAATGGTAAGTGTTCTAAAGTTTCGAAATATGATGAAGTTATGTATTAAGATTCAATTAAGGAAACAAACATTCATTCATCTTCAGATATTGAACCAAGCAAGATTCGATTAACAAACATTTAAAAGCATGTTCAAAACCCAGAATATTGTCGATAGCAAACATTATTACCAAACCACAACAATTTTTTTAGCGATTATTTGTATCTTTAATTGTGTAACTACAAAAAGATTCTAAAAAAATGATAAATATATACTATACCGCGGTGATATGCGAAAATACCTTATATTTATAATATTATTTGAAGATACCGAATGAAGAACACGATGAACAGCTCATTCAAAGATCTGATTTGAAAAAAAAAAACACAAACTATATGGGATTTTGTTGCCACTGACTGTTGTATTTCTTAGAGTATACTTGAATCTGCTAATAGACGAATCAAAGAAGAAGAATTGCGAGAAGAAAAAGAATCAAGAGAATCGATTGGTATAGTAACGCAGTTATAGTGAATTTTCGATTTAGGTTTTCAACAGGAAGAAGAAGAAGCAATAGAATCGACTGCCATCAAGATCTATGTCTTTTTGTATTCTAGGTTTTTTTTTTAAACCGAAGATCGGTTTACCAGCTACAAAATTATATTCCGGTTTAGAACAAGAGATTTACACTATCAGTTTATGATAGATTATATTAAAATTTATAAATATGTTCATGGCTCACTTACAACACAAACTTTGCTTTTTGCAAACAAACTTATTAATACTCATAAGTCCACAATTCTTACACACACACAAATGTGTTACTATTATAGTTCAAGCCCATTAATTTTAAATATCAAAATTGTTGATATATCCATTTAAAAATACTTTAAAATACTTAAAACGTAAATACTAATATCCATGCAAAACAAATTAATTTGTGAGGAATCCCAAAATTTTCAGTTTTTATACTCATGAACTTCAGTTTTAAGTTCAATTAGTTTATTTTAGTTATTATTAAACAATTATTTATATATTAAAAATCATTATTATTTTATTTACACAAATTATATATAACTTTTCATACAAAACTAAAATTTTGGATTATTGTTCTACTTACAAACTTGAAAAACAAATCTATATACAATTATCCAAATAAAACATATAACCGCGATGTACCAGATATAACGTCGGATTCGAATTTTTTTAACGATTTGAATACTTTTATGGATCTTTTTCTACGTGAATACTCGGTTCACTAACACGCGAATTCTAACAACATGTTA
Organism: Kernera saxatilis; assembly: GCA_900406395.1. NCBI lineage: Eukaryota > Viridiplantae > Streptophyta > Magnoliopsida > Brassicales > Brassicaceae > Kernera > Kernera saxatilis. Next base: position 5,238 of record OVAY01002707.1, on the reverse strand, counting down.
TGTTATATTACGAAGTGCAAGTACCTCTACACTACTCTGATCCAAAACAACTTTTCTAGACATTATTCCATACAAAACTAAACGAAAATAATATGATTTTAAGCAACTATACAACTATACAAAGAAAACATTGGCCCGCGGTGAACCGCGGGTTAAAATCTAGTTCGTGTATAGAAAATTCAAAGCAATTTAGTTGATAGGGGAATCGGCCGTTTTTCCTGCATGGACAGAAAATGTCGACAGAGAACTCCAGTATCCAGCTATCAGATTGAAATCAGCTATCAAAGTTTTGAGTTGGGTTTTCTAGGATTGATTTAATTTAGGTTGCTATTTCATGAAGTGAGATTGGCGTCTTCATCGATGCTGATTGACAAGTTGATCCCGACAGAGTTCGTTGGCTTCGTGTAAATCGGGTTGTCTAGTTCATACCCGCGTGAAGCTTTAGTCAGCAATCTCATCTCTCTCTGTCCATATCTTCTACTCTAATCCGGAGAGTAATTCCACCATCAAAATCTCCAACTTGCTTCTTGTGAGTTTCGTTGTGTCTCTCTCTATATTTTTCTCTCTATAAACGGGCCTAAACGGGTGGTTAATACCCGGCGGGCTTTGACATAAACGGGCTTAAACGGATATATATGTAAACGAGCTCAAATGGACAGGGTCTAAACGGGCAGGGACTAAACTGGCAGGGTCTAAACGGGCCCGGGCTGCCAGTGTTAACATCACTAAATAGGATTCATAACAATATCTCAGCTTCTCCTGCTTGTATTTTTGAACAGATACATAGAAACATTTGAGACACACTCCTAGCTCGTAGATTTTGCAAAGGTTGTGGAAGATTGTTGTCACAGTGGTTCTCCTGAGCCTAGCTCATTCGAAGTTGACTTACATTAGTTTCACTATCTTATTTATTTTTATAAGCTCCTTACCTAAGTACTTGTAAATAACGTTGTTCCATTTCGGTAATATAAATTCACCTCTTATCCCAAAAAAATTACAAAAACAAAATTTTACATTCAACAATTACGAGGTGTATTGGGCTAGGGATTTCAAGAATTTTGGTGGATTTTAGATTTGGTGGGATTTGAATGAATTTCTAGGATATTTGGATGATTTTAAAAGGTTTTTAAAATTTTTTAAAATTAAAATTCTATTGATGATTTGGTAAGGTTTTTGAAATTCTATTGATGATTTGGTAAGGTTTTTAAAATTCTATTGATGATTTGGTAAGGTTTTTAAAATTAAAATTCTATTAAAATTAAAATTAAAATTAAAATTAAAATTAAAAATTTTAAAATTTTTTAAAGGTTTCTAGAGGGTTTCGTGTAACTATACAATCATTTTCAAAAATATTATTTGTAGGACCGCTAAAATCAGAAACTGAAACATGCGATTAATATATTGAAATAAACGATTACAAGATGAGAATATTGATTCAATAATAAAAGGATAGGATAAAAGACGAGACTCAAAACGATTTCGAAAACAACGTGAATGCGAGATTTTATCTCTATCCTTAACTCAATAAATCGCCAGTAGTGTGACCGTATATAGCAACTTTTGAATCCCATGATACAATCACGTGAGACCGTCTCGCAACACTCGAGAACGGAATATGACGAACTTAGACTCTACGCTATACTCTCGAGACTTATTTTTGGTGAAAGAAAAAAGGAGAGATTGCTGGAAAGAATCTTTGTGTAGTGTGTTTTTGTGAATGTATGAGATGATGAGATTGAGAAGAGGATGGCGTCCTTTTTATAGCCAAAACTTCACAATTTGAACGTTATGTAACGTCCAACAATAAATGGAGATATGAGAATTGATTCTCATTAATTTTAATTGATACGCGTATTAAGTTTTGAACGTTATATGAATCAAGTTGATTCTCCACTTAATAGCTACGTTAAAACATTAATGAGAGCATATATTTTGTTTATATTGTAAAACTTTATAAAACCTTGTAAAAGTTTATAAACAACAAAACTCAATAGAATTCGACCAAAAGTTTAATATATTGGATCGTTGGCCATCTTGCCAAACCCGAAAACCCAAAGCCTAAAGCCTACCCCGAGTTTCTTTTCTCTCAAAGGTTTTGAACCTTGTTTTAAATTCTCCATTTTATATACTTGAGATTTTTCTCCAATGTTTCCAATGCGGAACAAAATAACAAGTTTTCATTTACACTTAAGCCAACATTCTTAAGGCTTTCACATGAGCCCAATGGCCTATTTATTATTCACACTCATTCAATTTTTGACAAAAGAATGAAGTCCATGGCTTTACAAAAAATTGATCCAACATTAATTCACTTTAAAAAAAATTTTCGCTATCGAAGGCTTGTTGTTGGTATTTTTTTCCTTCATAATAATCCAGGCTGGGATAGAGTGAGATTAACTAGTGTTGAAACTAGAGTTATCACAAGTGATAACTTTGTGTGGGTTTAAAGAGGATTTCAATTGCTTTGAGCTCGACGACATCGAATGAGAAAGAACTGGTGTGATTTTATTAACATCATAGCTTTGCCTGTAAAGGCTGCCTACGTACCCTTTAAAAGGGATCAAGCCATTCGTAGTTCATAGTACAAAATATGGCGTTTAGAGAAAGAGAGCTGAGAGCTCTTTGGTGAAAGTGTCTAGGTTGTCAATGAATCCTCTCTTTAGGTCTTCAAAAGTCTCTATTTATATGCAAAGGTGTTTCCTTTTTCTGTCAGGTTGTTGAGTCGATCTCTTCCCCTATTTTTGAAACATAATCATGATCTTTTTCTTTTTCCTTAGATTTGAGTTGATCATTTCTTATCTCTAAGATTCAAGTATATCTTTCCTTTTTCTTCGGAAGGTGGATTTGATAGGCTTTGGGGCCGAGCTTGCGGGCTTTCCGTCGATGGACCGAGTTGATCAGGCTTAGATTCCGGGTCGAAGTAAGTCAAGACGGGTTAAGGTGAAGGGTGCTAAACCCGGTACCAACAACCAGTGTCTTGCACAAGAAGAACTGGGTCTATATATTGACTGATTGATAGTATCGAACTTCTTCTACTTCTTCTACTCTTGTTTCATTTCCAGAAAGAAAAAAAAGAAAAGAAAAAGCTGATTGGCAATATGGAAGGTCTTATACTTCTTCTACTCTTGTTTCATTTTGGAAAAAGGAAACGGTTCCTGCGTTTGATTATACTTCTTCTACGACCTTGTTTAAGGTTAAACGAAAAAACCAGAATCTGATCGTAGAGAATGACCAAGTTCGGGTGAAGCAAAAGCAACATTTCTCCTCAAAGCATTTCACATCAACACTGTCTTTATGTTTCAAAATCAAGTTCCTAAAATACATTGTGAATCCGCTTCAATTAAAACTATGTTATTAGAGGAAACATAGATTCTCTTTTTTTATATAATAGTTTCAAAAATATATTAAGAAAAAGTAATGATATTTGAAGAAATTACTATTTTTTAATTTTCCAATTTAAATATTATATTAGTTAATTAGAAAAATAATAAGTATTTTTCAAAACTATTAAATAAAAAACATTAAAATATATAACAAAAACGAATTACATTATAGAAAAAACAAATTACATTGAAATAACAAAAAAAATAAACAAGTGAAAAATAAATTACATCATACTAATTCTCAAAATTAAATAGTATATTCAGACCACAAGTGCTGAGATCATCAGCTGAAGAAATATATATTTATGTCATTGAGACCCAACTCCTCGTTTTGTTCCCATGATCTCTCGTACTCTTCATTTGTAGTTCAAACAAAACAACATTTGTTACTTGAAACACATATCTTTAGTCCTAATTTAAGTCAATTTCATAATAGAAACCAAATCTCATTGCTTTGCTTTTTCTTGTTCATCACCAACAAGACTACAAAAGAAAGCTAATAATTATAGTTGCTACCTTATAAATAATCTTATGATTATATATTATTTTCATATTTTTAAAGCAAATAACCCAGATCTTTAGTCCTAATTTAAGTCAATTTCATTTTGTTTTTACATTTGAGTCCTTGCAATTAAATATATCTTATAAATAAACTTACTAATATTTTTATTTATCATTTTAATACGTACAATTTTAATATTTCATGAATATAAACTTAACTTTCATATATAAAATTAAGTAAAAAGCTTAAAATGAAAATAAAGTTAGGAAAATCTACAGCAATTAAATGCATTGAGAGATTTTGCCGCACTATTGTAATATATGGTTTAGTTTGTGTGTTTAGTTTATATAATTTTATATCATAATGTAATGTTTTATTAACTAATATTAATTATAATATTTATTTAATATATGTTTTATAGTTATTTATAAAAAAGTTATGATCTTAACTGATTATAATCAAAAGTGATGACTATAATGTAAAATATAAAATTTGTTGAAGTTACATTTGAGGTTTCTTTTGGAGAGAAACACCTCAAACATCAAATTTAAAATACATATAACTATAAATTTGAAAAAAAAATTTGGAGATGCCCTTATATTCTCGTCCAAACTATCACCAAAAGTGAATTCGTAGACTTTGGCTAACATTGTAACCTAGGTTAAAAAAATATGTTATTAATGTTAATAATTTAGGTTCTTCATATTATTTCTGTTAATTTTATATGAGTTGGTTGGTCTTAATTAACTTTATTTATTAGTTGGATGTAATTAAATTTATTTAACTTTGTTTTTAACATCCTTTATTTAACGGTTTTAATGAGTAATAATGACTTTTTGCTTGCTTTCTTTCTTCATCTTTTCTAACGCTTGAGTTTCTTATTTGCAGTTTCTATAAGAAGAAAAACCCTAGTTTCTTCCTCCTTGTTAAACTGAGTAGTCTGGGTTTCGGTGATTCTCTTTGAAATTGTAATCTTCCAGGGCAAATAATAATGGAGGAAACCGATGAGAAGAAACCTAAACGTCGTCGCGTGATTAGCTCCGATGACGTCTTAGGTACACAGTCGAAGAGAACCCTCCTTTGCGTGGAGAACCCATCTTACCTTTTGGGTCTTGGGTCAAGAGATCTCCGAAGCGAGTATCTCAAAAGATTGCCAGAGATCCTTCGTCACCTACTTCTATATAGAAACTGGAGAGATGCAAGCCGTACACTTAGCGTTCTGATGCAAGGGACAATGAAANGCCGTACACTTAGCGTTCTGATGCAAGGGACAATGAAAGATGGTTCTCCAACGATGAATCGGCTCAAATACGAGGTTTGCTATTTTGTCTCCAGAGATGAAACAGTGCTTGC
>OVAY01002706.1:2475-15631 GCA_900406395.1 Kernera saxatilis | reverse complement strand
AGAGTAAATATATTAAATATTTTTATATAATTTTATATTTAATTACTCTCAACTCTACCAATCACTAAAATTTGTATATTAAGTAAGAGCATACTGCTTATGCTCTTTACAGCTACTGCTCTTCTATAAATTGTACCAATCAAGGCCTTGGAGGTTTCTTAGTTATGGGCATTCTTTAAATAATAAAGAACCTTAAATTAATTCTCTGATTTATAGGTTTATCTTAGGGCTACTTTTTTTTGTCTTAAATGATTTATTAGCTTTTTTAACTATATTTTAAAAATAAATGTCACACTAATTTTGTTTGGCATGGGACCTCGAAAATATTAGGTATGGCTCTGACTTTAATAAATGGCTTTCATAACTTTCATCTACAGCCTCTTAGAAAAGGATTATAGGAAATAAGATTTTCCAAAAAAAAAGTTCTAAGTTTGATGATCATTTAATAAATGGGTCTAAACGGGTTAGCCCATTTAACCCCATTAAATTTTATTTGATAAATGGGTCTAAATGGGTATAACATACCCGTTTAGACCCACTAATTTCAAACCCATTATAACATCCCTAGTTTGATCCTTCCTCTGTCTTTTCTGGCGTTTCAGTATTAGTGTAAAAATTCTATAAATTAATAATTTTATAGGTATGATTATTTATTCATTTATAGAATTATTAGTTTATTGATAAATTAATAATTTATTTAAGAATATCATTTTTTTAAACTCCATAATCTTCTTGAATTTTTAAATATTGCTCTTGAATTTTTAAATATTGCTCTTGAAATTTTTGAGGCAATAAAAAAAAATTATAGATGAGCTTCAATTTAAAAATAAAAATAAACAAACTAAAATCATATTTTAGTAAATCATCTGATTTATATTTATTAGGATACATTTTAGAGTAATTCCTTAAAATACTACATTTTTAAGTTATATTTCCAAAAATACCAAAATAAAATTTTTTTTCCAAAAATACCATAACTATACTTTTGTTTTCAAAAATACCACAAAACTAAAACCAAATTTTAAAGGTTTAGAATTTAATTTTTTCTATTTGGGTTCACTAATTTGGGTTTAGGATTTAGTTTTGAGGGGTTAGGGTTTAGTTTTGGAGGTTTAGGGTTTAGTTTTGAGGGTTTAAAGTTAATTTTTAGTTTTGTGGTATTTTTGAAAACTAAATTAATGGTGGTATTTTTAGAAAAAAAAGTTTTGCTATGGTATTTTTGGAAACAAAACTTGAAAATGTAGTATTTTTGAGAATTGCCCTACGTTTTATATACAGTCATTATTAATATATTAATATATAATGTTAGTGGGACTATATATTTCTATAAAGATTTTCTAAATTTTTATCTTATTATTTTGTCTAAACTTATTATATTTTGAATCGACCAAACTCGAAATTTGATAAATTTATTAATTTATCCAATATTAATTTATAGAATTTTTATAGTATATCGATTGACGTCGATGGTAATATTTTAATTTAGGATGAATAATTATAATGGCAGAAAAGCAAAAAAAAGGTGTAACTACTAGAGGCTGGAAAATTTTGAAATTTTGTATCTACAATATCATTTTTCTTTTCTTTGTCATGCATGAACTATGCCCACCCGTTAAGATATGTACTAGAACTTATGAATTATGCAACTTTATACACTAACTAAGTTTATCTAACTATCTTTACAATGGTGCCAAAGAAAACGTGGAGCAACTTATTTGATAGACTACAGATTTATTGGGCCATGGGCCTGGCCTGGTCTAACAAACGTCTAATTCGGTAAGTCCATGTCCCACAGGCTAACCTAAAATTATACAAACTGGATATAGTTAATTAGTGTTTTTTTTTTTTTGGGTTAAACTAATAAGTGTATGTTTTCTATGGAGAAGTAAATTAGACTTTTTGTTCAAGATCATTCAATATTTTAATGTTCAAAAAAAAAAAATGATCATTCAATATTTTAGCGGGAAGATTACAAATAGAGAAATAGGGATATAATTAAAAATAAAAATAAAGCTGCTCAAGGTTATATACATATGACCAGAAAAATCTTAAATAAGAACAAAATATGGGTCAAATATAGAGCCAAAAAAATTATTTATCTTCTTCTCTTGTTTCTTCATATGCTTCGTCTATATTCTCTGTACACTTAATATTATTCTCTAGGATTATTTTTTTTTTTTTAATAACGTTAGTAAGGTGAAATCTTAAGATGGAAGCCTTTTGGTGCAAAAACTCTTGGAAACACCATTAATTTCTCCCCTCCTATCTCCTCCCATTTGCCATTATAATCAATTCATCACAAATATTAACACCAACAAAAAATTCTCAAATCAAATCATAATAACTCCAAAAAAAATAAAAAAAATAAGTATTAGATATCTTTGATCAAGAACTGACTTGTATCTGGTAACAAAGTAATGGAGGAAGCTCGAGATCTCGACGATCCCTAGTTCCTTGCCAGGACAAAGCCTTGTCCCACCTCCAAACACAAAGCATGAGTTTTGTGATTCCAAACTCTTCTTCTGCATTCACAAATTCAATAAAACCCTCGTTTTAAAATAGAAGGTTTCAAACACAAAATGACATTTTTTGTGAAACGTACATAGTACAATACTTACCATCCATCTCCATGGATTAAAGATCAATGGGTCTTCATAAAGATTTGTATCGTAGTTAATTTCTCTCGTATATACGTAAATTCTCCACCCTTTTGGGATTAAATAACCTGCAATTATTAAAGATTCATGATCAGGATTTGTGTAGATTATAAAGATAAATTAAAGAACACAAATAAAAAAAGTTTCTCGTGTCAAAATTATTGGAAATTAAAACTTATGGAGGGCTCACACAAGGGAGAATGCTTTTGTAGCTGGATTGGTTGGTATTCATAATACACTCTAAATCATTGATCTACTCTAAGGTCCACCACATGCTCACATTATTTCTCTCCTTTTGTTTCATAATATAAAACTATAAATTTATTATAAACGACCCTTCAAAGAAAAATGAAAAAAAAACATATACATACCGTTGATTTCCATGTCACGAGTAGTTTTCCTCAGGACCCCATTAACGATCGTTGCCAATCTTGATGTCTCAAAAATCACCTGTAATTAATAATGATTAAATATTAATTACTAATGAAAAATTGTTAGTAATTGTAAGAAACATTTAATGTTAATAACTCACAGCTCGAGTGAACTTCATTGACTTCACATCCTCCAAATCGAGTGGTTCGTCTGGTCGTTTTCTTTCCCTTAGAGCCAAATGCTCTCTCTGCATTTCCAAAACACCGAAATCAAATAACCGAACCGGATTAAACCAGAGAATCATTAAACCGTTTTGTTCTTTCTTAGGGACATACTCTGAGTTCTTGAAGAGCTTTTGGGTGATCATGAAGGTACTTAAGAGCCATCATTGACGTCGTAGAGACAGTCTCGTAACCCGAATACAAGATCGTCACGATTTGGTCTCTTATCTCTTCATCGGTTAATGGGTATCGGTTGTCTTCCTTCTTCATCAAGTAACCTAACATATCTGTGAATGTTACTCCAGAATCTCTACGTTCTTGCATCAGCTCTCTTAGCAACCTGTCAATGTTCTTTCTTGCCTGAAAAGCAATCAAAAAGGGTTCAGTTTATGTTATTTTTTCATTTCAATTTTCTTTGAAATGTCGAGATCGAGTATTTTACTTGGATTCCGCAGCGATAATGTGTGCCAGGGAGATCAATCGGGACCGATAGAGTTCCAACAACAAGCTTGAAGAACGCAGTTTTGAATTCTTCAACGAGTGGTTTTCTTAAATTCCCAGCGATTTGTGTCAGAGAAGATAAAAATGCCATCTGCACGAAACCCACCGAAACAAATAAATAAAAGAAAATTCAGACATTAAATATGCGAAGACAAATATTCTCAGTTATATACTATTGTGCCCATCCATATAACTATTATGCCCATCCATGAATAAATAAACTAATATTTCAGTAAACATTTTTTGTTTTATATGATGTTAAAATTTTTATTTTCTATGCAGGGGTTATTATTTATTTTTTTTTTACTGTACGCTTATACGAAATTAATAAATTAATTTAACCATTAGTTATAACTACTAGTTGATTTATTTTAACTTTGATTGTTTTTCAAAGAAGGTGACTTGCATAATTTATCAGACTTGTTAAAAACATCAAATCCTCTTATAAAGAGACATAAGACTAAAGAAACAGAGAAGGTAAAAAGTTTGAAAACCTTATCTCAACAAAAAAAAAACAGAGAAGGTAAAAAAGTAAAATGAGGGAGAGAGAGTGAGAAAAAGATAAACACATACATGTTTGGTCTTATCCTGGATATCAATAGTCTCAAGCTCATTCCACTGACTAAGATAACTTCTCATGAAGTGATCAACTTTGGGCAAGATGTGATCTCTCATCATGGTCGAGCTTATGAGAGAGAGAAGCGAGCCTCTCATCAGCTTATGTCTCGAACCGTGAACCGCAGCAATGTTGCAAGTCCCGAGAATGTCAAGCATCGATTGTGGATAACCAGGAACCAAACCTTTCGATTCGTTTTTCAAAATGTATCTGTTGATCTCTGAGTCCATCGAGACTAACGTAGGACAACCCAGAAGATGAGATTTGAAGAAACTCCCATATCTGTTAATCCAAAGTTAGGTGTAAAGAACAAAAATGAAATCTTGATTTGATTATTTTGAGTATTTTTTTACCGGAGTCTTTGGTTTCTCATGAAGTTAGGGCCTTGTTTGAGGAACTCGGTTGTTTCGCCAAAGATTGGCCAGCCCATGGTTCCAGGAGGGAGATTATTCTTGGTGTATCGCATTTGGTTCCATCGGAGAAGAGCAGAACAGAGCGAGACGAGGATAAAGAGAAGACCAATCATCACCATCACTATTCCCATCTCACTCTGTTTTCTTCTTTATTTCTCTGTTTTGGAAACAGATCACTCTCTGTTCTGTGCTCTGTTTTAAGAGAGAAAGAGAGAGAGAGGGTTATGGGAATGTGGTTGGGAACAGAAGGGTGTGTTTGCAAGTGTTTATATAGAAAGCTAAGTCAAGTGCAGCATGCTCAGGGTCAGAGATATAGAGAGAGAAGATTGTTGATGGACTTATGTAGAAAACAACTCTGTGCATATTTCTTATTTACCATAGGAAAAAAAAACATATGTAGAATTTCACATCAACTCTCTGCATATTTTTTATTCTAAGAAGTAAGTGGTAGTGATGGGGTAGTTCCCACTTGAAAATTATTCGCTCTATTGTTTTAGTTTAGGTCATGAATCGAGTTCTCTTAAGCGCGGAATGATGTCACGCTTCAGATCCATTAAAAAACCCGATAAATAGGCTATTCTGACATCTACATTCACCAATTGTGCTACTATATTTTTTGTTAAAATTATAAACATATTTCTATATATAAACTATTTGAAGAGTTTTTTTGCATAACTCAAACCAAACTCATTATGAATTGATAATCGGAAGCATCGCACGAGTGTTCTCTATGACCACGATCGTCCTTTCCATGATACGTGTTTGTTTACTCTCCAGCGATCGCTTTCTGGCGATATCAAAGAGTAAACATATAACATGGATGCCAATATTCTTTAAGAACAGAGATAATCAAGTAAAAGTGATGATAAAGGTTTGAGTTGATTTTCAATTGAAACTATATTTTTCTCAAGTCTAAATTGACAATTATTTAGTTATGTATATCTTCTAACTTTTTTTATTACCAATACAATTTCATAGAAAATGTTAATCAAGTCACGTGTGGTCCAACCAGATTGATCCAATTTGATCCATTAACTTATAAATTAGTAGATTCATTTTTGGTTGAATTTTAAAAACAATCCTAAAAAGGTGGTAATTAAATAATACTGCAATATTTATTTGAATATTAAAAAGGGTGATGTAGAAAGTAGAATTTAAAGTTAAAACCAGTACCAACTCATTCCTCAAGATCTTAGACATGAATAGTTGTTCGGTAGTTGGATGAAGAAGATTCGTCTTTGCAATTAATATTAAAGTTTGTGCTTTAGAAGTGAATCTTGATGGGTTTTGTTATATATTAATGTTTTGTAATTAGTGTGATCAATCCACAGCTCCGCTAGAAATTTTATGTTTTGCTCTACATACACGAAATTTAAACCTCTTTACAACGCTACATACGTTCAAATTTAAAAGTTTATAACCACACATATAGTTTAAAAAACAATCTACACCCACCTATAATTTGAAAATAGCTTTTGACTTTCAAATTTCGTTTAAATCCCGTTTTAAAATTGAAATCACACTTAACCGAAACTAGTATATAGGTATTATGTACTTTTATTAAGGTTAAGTAAAGAAGTTAACTTTCTCACAAAAGAAAAATTAAATAAAAAAATACTAGGGTTATTCCACTCTCATTTATACAATTATACCTAACAATTAAAAAGAAAAATCAATTACACTTTTGGGATTTTGAGAACACATCCACGAAACTAAACAAATATTATGGTTTAGTAGGGTCAAGTTAAATATGATAGATTAATATCGACCATCGTTAAAAATGATTTTTGTACTAAAACAAATCTAAATATAATAAATCACAAGTCAATTCACAAAAAAATTGATACTCTCTTCTTGTGACACGTGTCATAAGTCTAATATTCTTTACTTTTACATTTTTTTCTCCACATCCACGATCTCCAACTCTTTCTGCCTACTTTATTTTTAAAAATCTTTTAAATCCCACAAAAAAATATATTAATTTTCTTTATACTTTTTCGTAAAAATTAAAGATCCATATCGAAAATATTAATATATTTATGTGGGATTTAAAAGATTTCATAAAAAAAAAAAAATCTTTCTGATTTCATAAAAATAAAATTCTTATGCATCCTTTTTTATATATTTTTTATTTGGAACCTTCATATTTTTTAATTTATAATTAAAAATTATAAAACATATCATTTTTCTTGAAATTATGAATGCTACTATGTGCATTCGTTTTTCTAGGGTTTAATTTTTTAATCTTATGAAATAAATAAGATTTGTTTATATAAAATTTAATTGCTTTATAAATAGAAACAATATGGAAAATTCTTTCACCCATTGCCTAAAAAGTCATTCCATAAAATATTGTTTGTATTTTTATGTTAAACAAATTTAACAAAAAAAATTTAAATTCAGATTATAAATAATTGATCTATTATAACTATATATGATCTAAAATATTTGTTCTAAATTAATCCCGTACATTGCACGGGCTCCATACTAGTTGTTTATTAAATTTTAAGTCTATTAAAATCCAGTTAGTGGAGTATTCAACGGCTACACTTATTCATTGGATACAAATTCAGAACCTCCTAACTAATAAAAAAAAAATCGTTATCTCGATATATTATTTTTGTGATATTTATTAAGTTTTCATGTGTTATGTTTTAAAAAAAAAAACAATTTGTTACATACTAAAGTATGTTAAAAAATTGAAAAAAACAATATTTTTAATAAGAGGAGGGCACATGGGGCGCCACCCGAAATAAACCTATTTAATCAAAGCTATGAAAATAAAGAAAAACACATAAAGCTGAAAACAAATTTCCATCTTTTTTTTTTCTTCAAATTTGTTTCTTTAGGAATAACAAAAAAAAGTTCACGTGTATGTTCTAACAAATATTCCTATGGAATTTTTACATTAAATCGCTACAAGACACACACACCCATATAAATGCAAGAAGATAATTTTTTTTATACGCTATTGTGATAAGAGTCATAAGACCATAGATACATAAAGTCAACTCAACGTTTTCAGGAAGTGCAACATTGAACTGCCAAAACAATTTTACCTATTTATAATTCTGTAAAATTACATAAATATTGATACTTTTGTGACTCCTGTCGAGCTCTTACAGATTAGAACCTTATCGGCAGTGCAAGTTTGAATTTTGGTCTCCCATTGAATTACTTTAAGGTATATGTATATACGTATCTACAGACAAGTGTCCCATTGAACATCCTATGTAAGGATACAGCACATAGGATGTTCTATTCTTTCTCTTTTTACTAGGCAAATTTTATTTTATACTATTTATCTTTATTTATAATTTTAGGACAAATAAACTAATAACCATGAACTTTATTTAGTTTGGTAAATACCTAAATGCAAAAGAACATTTTTCTTTCAATAACATGCATTACGAGTAAAAATATATCGATGATATTAATGCAAACATTATATGTCCTCGTCCCAAATGTCAAAAACTTAGTTAACGAGTTTTTCCACGTTTCTGATCAAAATACCACTTCCATTTCGCATAATGAGGCTATTTTATTTTTAAAATTATGTTTTTGGATAAGATGGTATCACCAAATTACATGCTATTTTTTCTAAACAAATTGTTATTTAAAATCAAGAATAAAATACTATGTTGTTTGAGCTAATAACATGTTATTTTCTCTAAAATTGTCTGTTAGCCCACCCAATTGAATGTGCTTTGCAAACAAAAAAGGTTTATGGTTATCAACAATTAATACACCCTTCTCCTCAAGACGCATTCTGAATTAATTGTACGAACAGTTTTGCGCTAGTAGGATCTATACTAATTAATTATAAATAATAATATGTATGATAAAATAATAAATTTCATACATAATAAATAATAATATGCATATCTATATATATGTAGATGTGCGATGTGATGATTGAGCGCACGTGTGGGTGTGGCTATTGGTGTCTACATTCACTTGTCTCGTCCCACTCTCTTTCTCTCACACGTTCTCTTATCTTTTCGTACCTTCATCTTTCACTGGTTTGGTTTCGTTTTAATTCGGGTAGAGCTTTAATAAACCTTGATCTTTACGTAAAATTAAAAAAAAAAAAAAAAAAAAATTTGGCCGGAGTTATCGAGGGACGAGACTAGGCAAGATGAAGCTGTACACGAATATTTGAAAAAGGTGAACTCTCCAAACTTGAAAAATATATGCGTAATATAAGTAATGGGCAATACATGAATAACTTACAAAATCATAATGCAATCATGTTATCCAATGTACATTCGGTGGGTTATTATTATGTATTATGTTTAATTTAGCTTTACTTTTTAATTTATTGGATTTAATTTATTGTGTGTCGTCTGTTTATTTAGAAAATATCTTTTTAGTTAAATTATCCAAATACAAATGATCAATCACGACACGATGAGCAAATAAAATTCTCTTTAATAATTGAAAACATGACGAACAAATTTACAGACGATTCCATACCTGAAAATTTATCGGCCGCACCACAAGGATCTATCATCTATGGCAAACAATTCTACTTTGACCATGTTCACAATATACAGTTTTACCATTTTTTAAAACTACGACGAACAGTTCTATTTGCCTTATGTTAAAAAACTTTTATCCCAAGTTTAGAAGCATTAATAAACCATAAGGTCAACCGCTAGACCAAAGGTTTCCACAAAAATGCTGTCATTGTTAGTATATTTCAATTGATTTTGTTTAAATAACACAAAAAACCCTATACAACCAAAATATTATGAGTCTATACAACCAAAAAATTATGAGTCAGTCAATTTGATAGAAATAATAAATTTTAGGTTTAACTAATATGTCAGATAAATAGTGAAATAGCGGAATAATCGATCCAATAATGGAAATATTCAAGTTGAATATTTTTTTTGTAAAATAATCATAAAAGGCTAAGAACATGTTTTAGTAGATTAACGATGTTCTGATTATTTTAGTTACAGTACTAACACGCCAAAAGTATATAGAAAAATTGATGAATTTTTTTAATGTTAAAATATAGTAGACTCATATTGTGAAAATGTATCAATGTAGTACTCCATTCATCACCTATATTTATTTATTTATTTTTTGCTTACAATGCATTCATCACCTATATTGTTATAGCAATATTACCATATAAATTTATAGATTTTTACTAAATAGTTTCTTTCACAGTAAAATACATAGAATTATTTAAATTTAATACAATTCAAGCGTAATATGATCACATGTTATCAGTGGCAGCTATATTCTAGTAACTCTACCACAGTTTGCATGTCATTCTCAGATAATTAATGCGAAGATTGGAACCGTTGAGATTGTAAATGTGATGGAATTGATCAATCAACATTTATCACAATACCTGATGTAAACATAAAACGACTAATGCAAAATGATGAACTTTATTTTTGAAAACTTTTGTTATGATAAAAAAAAAAAACAAAAAAAAACCACTTCTGATATAGGATGGTGTTTTATTTTTATCGTAGGCTTATGGCTTGCTTATATGACTACTGCGATTTAAGATATCAAGAGACCATTATGGACTAATACATTGTTAATAACTAATTAATGGTTTCAGAGAAATAGCTAAATGTTAATTAAAGTTGTGGTGATAAAGGTAAGAGCCGTAAAACCGTAAGAGACTATACATTATCATCTTCTCATTAGCTCTCAACCATATGAAAGATAATTAATTAAGCTAATATGGAAAACAATTAATTATTTGCAATGATGATTCAGTTAATTTCATTGTCCGGCCTCTCTTTATAGTTTTTACGTCCACGTTTATACAACTGCTCGTTTGATCAAATATGGAAAACAATCTTTAATAGTAACGAGGTTGCGTGTGTGTGTGTATGCTCAACTTCTCGTAGACTCTTAAATTAAGTCTGTTGATGTCATTAAAATGTTGGAAAATGGTTTAAAACCTACCATTGTTGTTAAATCGATTTATGCTCGGTAGTAACAACGTTTATTAATGTTTCTTACATGGTGTTTCATCTATTAATAATAGCAATCATAGAAAATGCATTTTATGGGTGCGTCTTTTTGACGGTTGCGTCTTTTTGTTGTTCGTTAGGCATCATGTAACCGCTAATTTTATTAAAAGTTGCATCTTTTAACACTTGAGTCTTTTCAATTATATTTATATCAACATCTTAGGGGTGCGTCTTTTTATTGTACGTTAGATACCTTTTCATGATATAACCGCTAATTTTATTCAAAGTTGCATCGTTTAACATTTGTGCCTTTTGAACTCTATTTATATATCGTCATGTACAACCTTATTCAACTATGAGGCGATCCCAGATTTTGGATGACTTAAAAAAAAATTATCTTGCTCTAGATTTATTTTATCTGCTCAGAATTTATCTCTAATGAAATTGTGATCGATGGATAACAAACTTTGTCATTTGATATTTTGATTGTTCTCTACTGATCGCAATATCATTGGGATTTCTTTATTTTGCCTTAGTTCTGATAAGATTTCGTTGATGATCAATAGAGAGAGATCCGTAATTGAAAAGGTGCATTACTTTTTGTATCTTTAATTTTCATTACTTTTTTTAAAGTAGTTTATTGTATGTTTCAATTTTTCCTTAGTTTTGTAGATTTTTACTTATAACACCGTAATAAACCGAGAATTTTTTTTGGAAAATCAAGTCTTTTTTATCATCATTTTTCATTTTATATATTTTTACTTTTAATAAACCGCTTTTGATAATTTTATGAAAATGTTATGGAGTGTCTCAGTTTTTTATCATGACTTTTCGTATTGTACATTTTTATTTATAAAAGTTTTAACACTCCTAAAAATATTTTAAAGGATCACTTCTTTTTTCATAACTTTTTTAATTATTTTTCACGTATAACCATTTATTATAAATATGTTACATTTTTTGAATTATATCTATTTATCATAATTGTTCATTTCGTATTTTTTATGAATGAATATATAACCATTTTCCCCCGCGATATCGCGGGGGTTTGTGACCTAGTGTTATATAAAGAAAATGTAAAAAAAAAAAAAAAAAAACTATAGTCCCAAGAGAAATACCCAAAAATAGCACATTTTTAAGTTAAAAAATGTCCAAATAATGCCTTAATATTTTTTCCAGAGTTATATATATTCGGCTATACCTTCAAATATCTACTTTTTTTCAAAAGTGTTTTCATTTTTTTTTTTTTTTTTTTTTGAAAAAAAAATCATTGTTATTCTTGCGATGTCACAACCATAAAACTCAACATTAACGACTTTTGTCTTTTCTTAAAGGTGCCTATGTGGTACCATAGATTCGATAAAAACACAAGTGAATTCTGGTTGAAATAAACACAAACATTCTAAGCATTTATCAGCAAGGTTTAATCAAACTGATGATAAGACTGATAAATTAAAGATTTCTTTTAACATGAAAACTTAATTAAAAAAAAAAAGATAATCAGAGATTAGAATTGAGCAGAAGTCGATAGAAGATAAGCCGATGATAGATGAGACAATCCATAATGAGAAATCGATAGGGTAAGACGAATTCAAGAATGACGAAGATTTTAAATAGGGTTCAGCGAATTTTACGAGATCGTTTATAACTGGTCTTCAATATTGGGCCTTCGTTTTAATCGTCCATTAGACCTACTTATTTCACCATAACGTTAGACCACATCGTTAACGTTAACATCAACTTCAACTAAATAAAAATCATCTCAAAATCCAATATTTCTGTTTAATATTCGTAGCTAATTAGCTATAGCTATAAAAACTAAACTGACGTGTCTGACATTACGCTACGACAAAAGTTGTAAACACGAAAGTGTACAAACGTCTATGTAAGTATGTGATAAAGCCAATATTCGTTGGAAATTTGCTATTATATTCGCAAACGAAATAATAAAGGATAAAGACCGAGTCATATCCTCTAATGTATTATTTGAGAAGTTATAAATAGAACTTTAAGTAAAATAACTCTCGTAACGTGAATTTAGTTTTTTCGTTTTCCAAAATAATGTTTTAAAAACTCATTTTTGATTCTTTCAAAAAAAAAAAACTCATTTTTGATTAGTAAATCATTTATATATTATACATAAATAAATAAATATAAAACTGTTCGAATCAAACACCTTTATACCCAAATTTATATCATAAATAAAGTATAAACAAAAGAAAAATATTCATTTTCTTTTAACGTTTTTCTTATATGGATTTGAATATTCACTTTTAAACAATTTCATTTAACTTTTTACGTTCGCGCACATGACGGCTCAATCATCAAATTTCATATTAAATATGGACCAACCAAAGCTCTCAAAGTCTACCACTCTTTCTATCTTCCGTATCCATCACTCACAAAAACCAAATCCTTACTTACACTC
>OVAY01002705.1:0-15648 GCA_900406395.1 Kernera saxatilis | reverse complement strand
GATTAATTTCCCAGAGAATTACACCGTAAAACCCCGAATTAATTCCAAATCTGGAACACGGGCGTTACATTATATCTCTTGAAACATCACTCATTATTGTTGTTTTTAAGCAATAACATTCTAATATTACCTCTTTTGGGCTATAGACTTGCGTTTTTCATCTGTATATGACATTTTCTACTAGATTAAACTTCCCGTTTCTTCTTTTGATAGCTTATTTAAAGTTTTTGCCAAGGATCGCTAAACAAGTAAAAAATACTTCTCATAATAATTTTATCTTGTCGTATAGCATATCTGTTGATGCATTACCTTTTCTTGTGGTTCTAAAGCAATAACATTCCAATATTATATCTTTTGGGTAATAGACTAGCGTTTTTCATCTGTATATGCCCTTTTCTACAAGATTGAACTCTCCGTTTCGTTTTTTGATAACTTATTTGAAGTTTCTGCCAAGGAATGCTAAACAAGTTAAATATACTTCTCATTATAATTTTACCTTGTCCTATAGCATATCTGTTGACGCATCACTTTTTCTTGTGGTTCATAAGAAATAACATTCCAATTTTACATCTTTTGGGCTATAGACTTGTGTTTTGATCTGTATATGACATTTTTTTAATAGATTGAACTCTCCGTTTCGTCTTTTTGATAGAACATTTGAAGTTCTCCCAAGGAATGCTAAACAAGTAAAAGATACCTCTCATACTAACTTTACCTTCTCTTATAGCATATCTTTTGACGCATCACTTATTCTTGTTGTTCTTGAGCAATAGAATTCCAATCTTAACTCTTTTAGTGTATAGACTTTTGTTTTTGATTCATATATGATCTTTTTTACTATTTTAAACTCTCTCTTTCGTCTTGCTGATAGTTTATTTGAAGTTTCTCCCAAGGACTGCTAAACAAGTAAAAGATACTTCTGATAACACCGTATTTTTACCACTTTTAAACCCGTTTTCAAAATCTTTTTCAAATGTTTTCATTTATTTCTATGAAGAATCGAGTCTTTTCAGTATTTTGTAGTGTTAGGAGTCTTTTTAGGTATTTTGGGCAAAAGTTGTTTGAGGGCAATCCATCCAGTCAATCAAAAGTTAAACAAGCATAACCAATCCATATAGTATTTTGTAGCTTTCGTCTCTAAGTTGTTACAGATCATGCACCACAAGACCCGTCCCTAGGGCGAAACCACCTAATCCTGTGGTTACAGATCATGCACCTGGGGCCGCCTCACTTCGCCTACAACTTAACCTAAAAGTCCCTAAGAGACACAAGGACCTCAAGCCCTCTCTTTATTTTAATATCATTATCCACTTCTTTTAATCTCTGATTTTTGTTCATTTAATTATGTGCGAGTTTAAGGGTTTTCAAAGGGAATTCATGGATTGATCGATAGATTGTTAAAATAGGGATTATCGTTCTTCGTCTAAAACTTGCGTTTGTTGCTGATTTCTGGATTGAACATCTAGGTATTGCTCTTTGGGTTATTTACTTTTTGAAAGCTTGATAAATCGCATGCACTAGTTTAAGATGAGCAAAGTGTCATAGCCTTCGGAAGTCGAGTTATGAAGCTTTGTGAACATATTGAATATGGATTGGTTATGCTTGTTTAATCTTTATTTGAGTTCTAGAACAAAATCTATTTTAATTTATTGATTGAATCGATCCAAGATACCCTATGAATTCTTTGATCCCCAACACTTTCTGTTATTGATTTAACTTCGTTATTTGCTAGCTTTTAAATTTATTTAGTTATTTTTGTCACTATTCACAGCCCTCAAAACAAACTCCCATATATTTTTGCCTTAGCTTAATTTGATATCATTGAAATCCTCTCTTTATTTTAATATCATTATGCACTTCTATTCATCTCTGATTTATGTTCATTTAATTATGTGCGAGTAATCTCCTTGTTGGGTTTAATGGTTTTCAAAAGGGATTCATGGATTGATCGATAGGTTGTTAAAATAGGGATTATCGTTCTTCATCTAAAACTTGCATTTGTTGCTGATTTCTGGATTGAACATCTAGTTGTTGCTCTTTGGGTGATTTACTTTCTAAAAGCTTGATAAATCGCATGCACTAGTTTAAGATGAGCAAATGGTCATAGTCTTCGGGAGTCGAGTTATGAAGCTTTGTGAACATATTGAATATGGATCGGTTATGCTTGTTTAACTTCTTAATTGACTGCGGTAGTAGAATAATTAGGTTGTTTAGATATAGTATTAGGCTCTATGGGAGTAGGTCTATCTTCTAATCTTTATTTGAGTTCTAGAACAAAATCTATTTTAATTTATTGATTGAATCGATCCATGATACCCTATGAATTCTTTGATGCCCAACACTTTCTCTTATTGATTTAACTTCGTTATTTGCTAGCTTTTCAATTTATTTAGTTATTTTCGCAACTATTCACAGCCCTAAAAACAAACTCCCATATATTTTTGCCTTAGCTTAATTCGTAGTGTGATTCTTTGGTCTTCAGTGGATCGACCCCTAAGTACTACTGCGTTTGTTGTGCACTAGCAATCTTATTTCAGGGTTTAAAACCTGAGCACATCAACTTCTCATAATAATTTTACCTTGTCCTGTAGCATATCTCTTGACGAATCACTTTTTCTTGTGTTTCTTAACCAATAACTTTCAATCATACCTTTTTGGGCTATAGACTTTTTTTTTTTTATCTGTATATGACTTTTTTTACTAGATTGAATTCTCCGTTTCATATTTTTGATAGATATTTTTATTTGATGAGAGGTAAAATTATTTATTTATTAAATTTTAATTTAATTTTTATTAAATTATATATTTTTAATTATAATAAATTAAAAATTAAAAATATATATGAAATAAATTTTAAAATATTAATATAAACTAAAATATTATTTATTACAAAAACAAAAAAAAGATTCATTACAAAAAAACGACTCTCGTTCATGAGTTGTAACTGCTCCCGGGAGTAGCTGTATTGAACAGCGACATAAAACGAGAGTAATCGTTCGGTACCGAACCCGACATCTGCAAAAATAGAAAAATTAATATCAATTCAATTGTGACATTCTAAAATTATTGCAAAAATTAGATTCATTATATGAATTTTTTAAAAAATATACAATATATAAAATGATAAAACTTGATTATATCATGCCTATAAAATTCTAAATATGTAAAACTTTGTTAAAAATCATTATGAACTTGTAAATTTTTTGGTTGTGGATAAAAATACTTTAACTATGCTATTAAAAATTGTAAATTTGTAAAAATTTGTAAAGTTCATTATAAAAACTCTAAAAAAATTTGAAGTTCATTGTCGATTCTAAACAAATCTAAATTTGTAAAAATATGTAAAACTTCATTATAACAATTTTAAAAGAATTCACTAAATTTGTAAAATCATTTTACTCATCCTAAATATCCAAAATTACTAAATTTCTAACCATCAACAAATCCAAATCCAAATCCTAAAATCTAACAATCAACAACTTAAATCTAACAATTACAATTATGATCCAAACCTAATTATAATAACAAATCAAAAACAAAATCCAAATGCAAATCAAACATGAACAAATGGAGACTTACGCTTTGGAAAAAGAGAGATAGGGAGAGCTTGTCGTCGCCGGTGGGAGGGAGATTCCGGCGAGAGAGGCTAGATCTGTAGCAAAAGACAGAGAGAGAGAGAGTGAGGGAGAGTGAGAGGGAAAGAGAGGGAGAGAGGGAGAGAGAGAGATGGAGAAATGGAGAACTTACCGTGAGGGAGAGAGGGAGGTGGAGAGATGGGCAAAGGTGAGGGAGAGCATGTAGAGAGAGAGGTTGAGAGATTCGGCGGTGGCGAGAGTGAGAGATCTGAGATTAAGAGAGTGAGAGATTGAGAGAGATGAAATTTTGAGAGAGATGAGCTTATGAGAGAGATGAGCTTTTGAGAAAGAAAATTTACGTCTTGCGACAGATTTGCGAGGGCTTGTCAAGGAACGCTAAACAAGTAAAATATACTTCTCATAATAATTTTACGTTGTCCTATAGCATATCTCTTGACGCATCACTATTTCTTGTTGTTCTTAACCAATAACATTCCGTCATACCTTTTTGGGCTATAGATTTTTTTTTTTTATCTGTATATGACCTTTTTTACTAGTTGAACTCCCCGTTTCGTCTTTTTGATAGAATATTTGAAGTTTCTCCCAAGAAATGCTAAACAAGTAAAAGATACTTCTCATAATAACTTTACCTTTTCTTATAGCATATCTCTTGACGCATCACTTATTCTCGTTGTTCTTAAGCAATATAATTTCAATCTTAACTCTTTTCGGGTATAGACTTTCTTTTTTGATCCGTATATGATATTTTCTACTGGATTTATCTCCCCGTTTCGTCTTTTGATAGCTTATTTGAAGTTTCTCCCAATGAATGCTAAACAAGTAAAATATACTTCTCATAATAATTTTATCTTGTCCTATAGCATATCTCTTGACGCATCTCTTTTTCTTGTTATTCTTAAGCAATAACATTCCAATCTTACCTCTTTTGGGCAATAGACTTTTGTTTTTGATCTGTATATGACCTTTTTTTCTAGATTGAACTCCCCATTTCGGCTTTTTGATAGAATATTTGAAATTTTTTGCAAGGAATGCTAGAACAAGTAAAAGATACTTCTCATAATAACTTTACCTTCTCTTAAGCATATCTCTTGACGCATCACTTATTCTTGTTGTTTTTAAGCAATATAATTCCAATCTTAACTCTTTTGGGGTATAGAGTTTTGTTTATGATCCGTATATGATTTTTTTACTATATTAAACTCTCTTATTCGTCTTTTTGATAATTTATTTGAAGTTTCTACCAAGGAATGCTAAACAAGTAAAAACAAATTCTCATAATAACTTTATCTTATCCTATAACATATCTTTTAACGCATCACTTTTTCTTGTGATTCTTAAGCAACAACTTTCTAGTCTCATAATAACTTTACCTTCTCTTTTAGCATATCTCTTGACGCATCACTTATTTTTGTTGTTCTTAAGAATAATAATTCCAATCTTAACTCTTTTGGGGTATAGACTTTTGTTTTTGATCCGTATATGATCTTCTTTACTATTTTAAACTCTCTTTTTCGTCTTTTGATAGTTTATTTGAAGTTTCTCCCAAAAAATGCTAAACAAGTAAAGTATACATTTCATAATAATTTTACCTTGTCCTATCGCATATCTCTTGATGCATTACTTTTTCTTGTGGAAATTCAATTTAGATATTTTTATTTTATGAGGAGGGTAGTTTTTATACCATGTTTATCTACAAATATGTGGATAAACTAAGTAAATCATTTAATATATGTATGTAGGGTACAAGGATACATGCAAATGTCGAGGATGAGCTCATACAGAAGTTTTAAAATGTCCTAAAAGAAGGACATCCTGCTACAATGAATGCTTTCCAGCTGAAAGATTACACCAACGAATACAGGACCAGTCCTCTTCCATTCAAAATAACTTTCTTTCGTACAACCGTTATAAAGCCTGTTGAGGATTTTCCGATTCAAAATCTGGATAAGTATTTCCAAGATTTCACAATGATTCTATCTGGAAGCCTAAATAAAGATATATTAATTGGTAATTTTATATTTTGTTTTCTTAAATGTTAGTATTATATGAAATCATTATCATTAACGTTAGCTTACGATTTTAAATTATGTATATTGTTTTATTACATCATTCATTCCACATACAGACGTGATTGGTCAGATCAAAAACATTGGACCTGTCGAATGGCGAATCATAAAAGAAATAGTACTACAGACCAGATCCTAAGGCGATATAGTGACGTGCATATGTCATATACTTTATAGGGAGATTATGCCAATAAAGTTATTGAGTATACATACCGGACCCTAAGGCGATAGTCATGCGTGTTATCATGTTTTTTATCAATAAAGAATGGAAAGATTTTATAATTTTTTATAATAGATAGAAAAATATTAGTCAAAACAGTGTTTTTGTAATATAATACCATTTATTTTATTTTTTTGTCAACATCAATCTATTAATTGAAAGGCTCCAAGAGCCAATTCAGTGGTATGTTGTTTACGTAAGTGATATAATGCGGATAGGCACAGACACTCCGTGCTAACAACTCCGCTCTAACATTAGATTGTCGAGGTATGCGGATAGGCACATACACTCCGTGCTAACAAGTCTCCCTAGGACCCTATCTAGATTTGCAATTTTTTTTATCATTTATAGATTTCCAGATATACCAAATGATCCAGGGGAAGCTCTGAGTAGAGGCCTCCCTAGGTGTACGCCAAAACAGATAGTCGAGATTATGAAAGAGCGACTTAGACAAAAAAACCATTTGGTGCCGATGGTACCTGAGACAAGGCCCACGTTTGTACCGCTAGTGGACAATTAGCGCATCGTAAATCACCGTTGATACCCCTATTTCTAAGATTTGTCGCTACCAAAACGCATCCATCAAAAGGTTGTAAGTGGTTTTATATCCGGACAGAATACAATTGTGCTCTGCCTAGTTTCTCCCGAGAGTTGTTGAGTATGATATCCCGATTTTACCGTATACTTACCAGATTTTGTAAAATGCCACCCTAAAGCATCTTCTTTATCTAACGAACCGACATGCATCCCTCGAATGACAGGATAATCCTGTGAATCGACAAGACTCCGCAACAAATCCTCATTCCACACACTTGTTATGGGATCAATCAATTTATCTATAGTAAAGGTGGGATTTATAATGCCATCCTTATATCTTGTTGGCCTCAGAAATGGGGCAGGTATCCAAGGATCATTCCATACTGAAATAGAGCTCCCCGATCCTACTCTTTTAGTGAGTCATTTTATAACCAGAGGTTTAGCTGATATTATACTTCTCCATCCATATGATGGTGCGTACGACTTTTCAACATCAAGCGGGCTGAATTTCCGAAAATATGTGCCTTTGAACACCTTTGTGAATAATGAATCCGGGGCAGTGATTAAACGCCATAATTGTTTCGCCAGTAGTACTGTGTTAAAGTCCTCCACACAACGAAACTCAATTCCACCTTAATTTATTATGACATAATTTCCCATGCCATCCAATGCATATCCCGTTGTTGACCGTTCGTGCTCCACCAAAACTTTGCTATTGCGGTCGTTAGTTTCAAGTTGACCGTTTTAGGGAGTCTAAAACAGGACATTACAAAAGTTGGCAGGGCTGGCCCTACTGATTTAATCATTACATCCTTACCCCCTTTTGATAAGAATTTAGTCGACCATCCATTTATTCAATCTTGCAACATTTCTCTCACAAATGTGTATATTTTTGTCTTCGAACCTCCCAAACTTTCAAACTTTCCGGAATTCCAAGATAGGATCCATTCCGCCAACGTTTGTGATTTGTAGAGTATTCATTATGTCATTCTTAAGAGGTTCTTGATCACCATATGACCAAATTGTACCGATGACTTAGAATAATTTATCTGTTGACCCGATGTTGCTTCATATTTCCTGAGAATACCCAGAATAACCAAAATTTCCTCCTTGCCGGCCTTACAAAAGAACAAACTATTATCTGCGAAAAGTAGATGAGAAATTGAAGGTCCTGCTTGTGCATCCTTTAGTCTTGTCCACACTTTTTCCCGCTCCGCCCTTTAAATATTTGCTATCAATACCTCTGTACACAAAATAAATAGGTAAAGGGATAGTTATCCCACTGTCTTAGACCTCTTTTGGGGACTATGAGGCCTTTTGGTTGGCCGTTAATAAGAACCCGATATTTTACCGTGGTAATACATTTCATCATCCATGAGACCCATTTCTCACAAAATCCAAATTTCCGGAGCAATTTATCAATGAAGGACCATTCCACCTGGTCATATGCTTTACTCATGTCACTCTTCATAGCCATATATTTTCCTTTGCAGGATTTGTTTGTACAGAGAAAGGCTCATAATGATATTAACAAACTAAGAGAGCATGAAATACATAAATTGAGTATGTCACATAAATTGAGTACGTCCGCTCAAAATGTGAATGCCTTGGATGGGTTTACTCGGATGAGGAAATCTGCGAGAATTTTCAAACCATTTCTTGCAACCAGTGGTACTTATTTATTTATTTGTTTGTTTTATTGTTGATCTAATTAATGTATTCTATTCGATTTACGAAGTGTACGCGTTATCTCATAACAATATTTATATCAGGTTATAGGGACGTGAGAGATCCATTATACATATGTTTACACTATTCAGCCTATATGTGGTTTGGAGAACGGATTAACAAAAGAGTAAAATCTAAAAAACCAGAATTCACAATGTGCTGCATAGGAGGCAAAGTTGATCTTCTATTGCTTAAAACTCTTCTCGCCACATTGCTAGAATTGATGTATAATGGAGATGATAGGAGTAAACATTTTTGTGAGTTTCAAAGAGTCTATGGTAAAAGGTTTGTGATTGTACTCATATCTGACATGTATATATTTTTAAATAAATAATTGGACAAAATCATAACTGAATATATTTCTTTTACTAAGACATAAAAAAAACATACCAGATGGTGTTAAACAGGTTGTTTCGCTTCTTCTCAATTACTTGTCTTCTTTTTTCGATAATATACTTTTTTCGGCTGTTATTATAGTTAAAGACTTAGAGTAATGTGAATGAAATAATACTTACTGATGTATTCAATAAATACAATATTGTTTTACGTTTTCTGTGAGCCGGTTGTAGGTTTGGACTTTCATTAAGTTTTGCAAATTCCACTGTAGAGTTACTCAACACCACATGTACTGTTCAATTTGTTTTCTAGATCGGCCACCTATAATAGTAATTGTTATCAACTTAAATCTGATATATTAATTGCAGTATATTTGAAATACTTACGTTTGCGAATCGTTGGTGATGTATTTTGAGCAACATATATTTCTTGCAAAACATTCTTTGCGATATTGTTGGTTGGGCTAATATTTGCCAAATCCCTAGGTCTCCCAGCTAATTTGTACTCCCTCTGTTTCAAAATAAGAGATGTTTAAGGTTTTGGCACATAGATTAAGGAATCATTTAATTTTTGTTTTTTTCTAAACTAAAACATCATTTATTATCTACCTAAACACAATTCAACCAATCATAAAATAATCTACAAAATATAAATAATAAAAAATAATAAAAATGTAATTAATTTTGTATTGAAAGTTGAAAACATCATCTAATTTGAAACAAAAACAATTCTCTAAAACATCATTTATTTTGAAACAGAGGGAGTATTAATAACATCAATAAGATTATTAATCAAAAAAATATAATCAAACAAATTTTTGTACTCGCCTTTACGAATTGGTGGTGAAGTTTATGTGTTCTCCTTGTTGGAGTCTTCAACCCCTTGTGTAATATTGGAGGAATTTATATTGGCTGTGACAACATTCACTTTTTTAGGTCTCCTTCCTGACAGTGTGTATAGGTTTAGAAATTTATATAGCAATTTGTAATAAAAAAACATATATTATGCAAATCTCATACGTTTACAAATTGGTGGCAATGAATTAATATTATTCTTATTTGATTCATGGGTTCTTCGTTTCATTTTATCAAGCTTATAGGTTATATTGTGATATTACGTAGTCAAAAAATTATCTTCTATATTTTTAATTTGTCAAATTTCACCAAACAGAGAATAATTAATGGCCCTAAAAAAGGCTAACTAAAGATCATATATAGCTCTTACGGATTTTTCTTAACGAACATCCTTCGTTAAAGGTAAATTGTTAAGTAGGTATATAAAAAATATTATTCGCCGATTCTCCCAAAATATGTAAAGTAATTTTATACTCTTTCAATACTTTTCTATGTCACTTTTATGTTTGTAACATATACACAAAAATAATAAAGTTTAAGAGGGAATACTGTGCTTTCAAGTTTTGATAGATCTATAAAATCTGCTGAAGTAGTTAGATTGATCTTTTCAAGTTTTGATAGATCTATAAAATCTGCTGAAGTAATTACATTGATCTTATCATAAAAAACCACAATTCAGAAGCATCCCAAACTGAAGGCAATCGCCTTCCCCAAACATTCATAAAACAACACCATGGTAAACATGTTCCGTTGCAAATGGTTTGCATCAATATTGCTGTGATGTTCATTCATAAATAATAAGTAAGGAAATTGACTTTAGTTTTGAAACACTAATCAACAATGAATTAATATTGAAAGTGATTGTAGCAAGAATAACTGAGACGATTTGGCAATATATGTTGGGATGATAGGATTGATATGTACACGCGAATACGTAAATATATAAAAAGAAATATAGGTTACAAACGCAAGAAAATGAGGTATTTATTTACCTTATAATTATAAATTAGGTTTTTTTTCATGGGTCGTATTGAAATTGGATTTACTAATTTGTATGGCCCAATATATTAATCTTTATTCAATAGTCCATATACGAATTTGTTCAAAACTAAATAGAACTTTTAAGTAAAAACTTGTACATGACCATAGGTAAAATAATATCTTAAAAAACATAATAAAATTTTCAATGTTTGGCATAAATGAGAAAATGCAAAAACAAAAAATAGGAATAACCAAAACCATAAATTATTCAAATACTCTGGACCACAGGTCAGCAAAAATAGTGACTGAAATCATAACAAGTCATTATCTGAACTAACATAATAATATTTTCAAACTATATCAATATCAATTAAGAAATAGGCGCCAATGTAACAATTACCCCTTATGTTGATCCATTCTCAAATTTTTCGATCACGGCTTCATCATCTCATAAAAGATCTACAACATATGGTGAATTGCTGCTGTTGAGATTATCTTCAGTTATGGTTATTTTGCAAAGAAACTTCTTTCCAACTAAGTTGGCTATTGCATTAGGTACTAATGACGGATCCTCCTATATTAATAATAGGAAATTAAATTAGGTTATAGCTGATAAATGACATGAATGCATAATTAACAAAACAAAAGTGATACATTAGTGAATAACCTGAGCCATTTCTAGAGCTAACTCATATGCGGGTACTCCAATTAGTTTTGAAGTAATATTGTCGAAAATAAGAAATCTTGTTTCTTCTTCAGATCCATCCGCGACAGTGATGACCAAATAATATTTTTAAAAAGAATTTAAAGTGTTATGATTTAGATTTTATCATATTTTAAGTCAAACGATAAATATAGGCTACAAATATTATTATGAGAATTTGGATTGTTACTACTTGGCGGTGACGGCAGAGACGTCTCTAAATTTTGCACAGTTGTAAAGAATCTTCCATCGACATCATCAGAATCATCTGGATAAGGTTGTACCTTTTTTTTACAACCTATACAAGCCATATAGTGCCATTTTTTCGCGGAATCGATTGACTCAATTGATGCAACTAAAACACATTTTCCAACCTATCAACAGTTCATATATATTGGAATTTATGTATTAATGTATTAAAAAATAATAAAATTCAGTAACTACGTGTATATGGATGTTTATTTAAGCTAACTTATTACTTTGGTTTGATCAAATCGTTAAAATGTAGGATATATGATATTATACAGAATTAACAGATGCAAAGCAATTACGATTATTTGTGAAATTATTCGGCGAAAAAACAATATCCTCAAATGAAATATAAATGCCTATAACTCTGCATAAGCCGTTTTTGTATTACTTGTCTTCAAAGGTATCCGATACCGCAAAGTTTTTGTTATCATTGGTTGAACTGCTAGTTATCATGGCCAAGCGAATTTTCTTGTTTGGTAGTCTAAAAACATATAAGAGTATTGTTTATTATTAATCATATATTGTAATATATAGTTATCAATGATGTTTAAAATACTTTTGATATGAAAAAAGTAATTTACTTCGAGATAAAGTCATCAACCTCGGGTATGCTAGGGTTTACCATAACTTGTGAATAGCTATTCACAGTTGTGATAAAAGGTTCACCAGCATAAATTATGAATAAAATAATATAATGCACTCAAATAAAAGTATTTATCCTTTACATTCCAAATACTTCCAAAATGTATACAACAGGAAAATACGGTTTACCTGTTGAATATAGGATTTTTGCAAAATATAACACACATATTGGTTTAACATTCGTAGAAGTTGGATATAAATGAGCAAGCTCAGAAGCCTATATGAATGATTTGATATTTTAACTGCTGATTCCTATATGAATGATTCGATATTAACTTTGTAAATTTTTATAATTCAAAAATTTTAGATGTTAATTTTTCCTAAATAGTACTATTAATATTTTCTCCAAACTGAAATAATAAGTTATACTTTGTGTCACGTCTTATAATTGTAACCTTTAAACTTATTTCCGATGTTTTGTAATTAATTTCCGATGTTATGTAATTTAAAACAATTGTGACATTCATTGCAAACGGTTACGTCTTGAAATAAACTAAATGATATTTGTCTAACAAAAAAAAAAACACAGTTATATATTATAGAGAGTTTTAATAGATAAAAAACACAAAAAGACATCAAGGTTTCTCATTGTATTCATCCTCGATTGAATCAATGCGTAGTGTCGAACGAATTCTACAAACATGTAATAAGATACGATGAAAGATAATGTTATTTTGAGTTTATAGACGGTAATTACCCCATAAAGAATTGCAATTACCTGATACATTCACCCTCCAAATATCGAATTCGAGGATTAAACAAAATGTCAGAGATATTTCTTGTTGAAAAAGTCGACATTGACCTATATAATAAGTAAAATAATTACAATATAATAATTTGAAGCAATATCTTATTTAAAAAAATTAAAAGAGTAAACGTTACCCAAGATTTTTCTAATCGTCCAAAACCTCAAAACGGTAACGACTAATTGATCAGGATCGCGGGATAGCTAAAAAAGTTCGAATCTTTTAGCGTAAACTCCCAAAGCATGGCAATCCAAATTGACGCCACTGCAGTTGAAAGTATACGAATATTATTTCTGTAAACATATATACAACAAATAATTTGTTAAATTTAATTAATTATATAACAAGAAAAACTGCCGATAGCCACAAAATGTTTTGTAACTATGCTTATATATTCGTGGCTATTCTGCTTATAGCCACAGAAAGATACAATCAAATTTCATGTCTATAGCATTGTAGCTAATTGTATTCCGTAGCTTTTCGTGGATATGCTGCCACGGAAAAGCCACGACCCACATTGTGGCTAGTAGCCATAAAGTTGCCACGCCATTAATTGTATCTATTCTAGCTACAACTTGCTATAAAAGATGTTGTAACTATTAGCCGCAAATTACCACAAATTAAGTTAAAGCTAATAGCCACAATTTGGTGATGAATGAATTTGTGTCTACAATATCCATAAAATAGCTACAATTCATCTGTAACTAGTTATCACAAATAGCTATAATATAATCGTGGCTATAAAACCATAGATAGATACAATTTATTTGTGGCTATTAGCTACGAAATAGTTGCCATATTTAACCACAAATACTCTGTGGCTAATTACTATAAAATAGCCACAACAGAACAGTGGCTAACTCAAAAATATATTTTTTAAAAAATCAAGGAACAATTATGCATTTGCAAAAGAGATATAAACCATAAGCATAATTATATTATACATAACAAAACCATAAAGGTTTAAATCCAAAATACATCATGATTCAAAAGATAGAAAAGACAAATTACATAGATTCAAGTCTGTTTAAAAAACAAAAGCTAGTTACGTTCTTCAAATTCAAATCCGTCGACAGATTGCGGAGTCATTTCAGCTAGGTTGATCGGAGAGGTCAAGTTGGGCTGTTCCGGCAGTGTTGGACCGATAGTTGATTCAGAACGGGGAGAAGGACTTGCAGCAGATGAAACTCCCTCAGTACGTGGAGGCGGACCCGTTGCTTGGAGAATTACCGGATCTACTCCGTTAAGGCGTAAAATGACATCCATGGCTAGCCTCATCACATCTATGTTTTCCTCCATCTTGGTCATCCGCATATCAACATCCAAGTTTCGACGAAGTGAAGCAGCACTAGACTGGTTAGGCTCAGCATTTTGGTATTGAATAGATCCAAGACCATAGACACGCCCTTTGTTGTTAGTAGCCATCTGCAAAAACAATAAAAACAATCAAGCTCTTTCTAAGGTTCTTAACAAGCTGTCGTATCTAAGTTTTATAAAAAAAAAAAAAAAAAGCACTATCTAATAACACAAACTCTATCTACGATTCATAAAACCACACCGCAAACAATAATTGAAGAGATATTTCATCATAACCCGACAACACTCGAGCTCTATCTAAGATTCTTAAAAAGCAATAAAAATAGCACTACCTAATAACACATAAATTAGAAACAGAACACTAGATTCCTAATAATATATGCATTGATCTTAATTATAACACAAGCTCTATCTATGATTCATAAAACCAAACAGGAAACAATAATTAAAGAGATATTTCATAAACTCGCCCAATCAAATTCAGGAATCCATACCACATTAAAACACCTACCAAATCCAAAAAATGCAAATAAGAATTAAAATAAAATTGAAATAGAAATAATTACTTCTATATAAGCGGCAGTGAGCTCATGGGGGGAGGGTGTGGTGGCGGTTGATTCGTTCTGGCTATTCACGTTTGATCCAGATGATCGCTGCGAAGCCAAATTCTCAGCACCTAGTACAAACTTCTCTGCTCGTTTGTCAATGAATGTGCCATCTTTCCGAGTGTGGGTCCTCCGCACCACTTCAGTTACTGGTGGTGCAACTCCGCCATTCGCAAGTGACTAAGAAAAATATAGTATTAATAATATTAACCACAAAATAAACTAGATTCAATATAAAAACGGACATACCATTTCATAAGCAACTCGGGTATGTTTTTTGGCTCCTGAAACATGGCGGTGAGTGCCTAATCCATCAGGATCTGAAAGGCGGTTCTTCTAATTGGTTTTGCTCCTCTTCTTCGCTGGCACTTCATCCCAAAGATCCAACATGAGGTTCTAGTCAGCCAAACCAATGTAATCTGGTTTTTCCCCATTTCTCCTCCTCTTGCTTACAAGGATCTGATAGAATCACTGCACATCTCTGTCCAATTGCTAAGAACCACATCATGGTGCTTAGGATTCCAAAAATATTTTTGCTAGAAAAGATAAGAAGTAGATATTAATTACAATGTAACTGATTCGTCCCTCTTGTTAAAACATTATTGGAACATCCGCATAAGTGTAAGTGAATCGTATTTCACTTTGGTCTGCCGAGGGGTCTAAACCTTTCTCATGTGTAAAATAACTGGCTGTCACGTATGAAATCTCCTCATTCACATACTGAGAAACTATCGACCCTCCAATACGCGCCTTGTTTTTAACCTTTTTTTAGATGATACATGTACCTTTCAAACGGATACATCCATCGATATTGGACCGAACCGCCTAATGCAGCTTCATCGGGGAGGTACACAGGTAGATGTTCCATCACATTGAAAAACGGCGGAGGAAAATTTTTTTCAAGATTGCAAAGCTTCACAGCAATATTTTCTTTTAATACTGCAACATCTTCGGCCTTCATTGTCTTTGCAGATAAATCTCAAAAGAATAGTGCAATATCTATACAAATATTAATAGAAATAAAATGTTAGCAAAATATTAAATAATAGATTAATTAAGCAAATT
>OVAY01002704.1:0-15649 GCA_900406395.1 Kernera saxatilis | reverse complement strand
AGAAAGATGTAGGATTCAAATGGGAAGAAGCTCAAGAGAAAGCATTCCAGCATGTCATACAATCAATCTACCAAGTCTTATTGCTCAAACCTACAAAATTCTTAAGAAAATTCTCAGAACAGTTGACGAACAAACAAAGAAACACAATGAGTCCTTAACTAATTGATCTTATTAAGTTACAAAATTGGATTTCCCATTATCCATAACTAATTGATGAAGAAATTGAATACTAAACTTCATCACTCAACACTATTACAGATGAATCATTATCAATTTAGAAATAGCCAAAAGGGAAAATTGACTCTAAAACCATAATCATCATAACAATATTACGCAATGACTATCACACAAAACACAAAGCCTCGAGGCAATGAAGACATGATATGAAAAAAAATTTTAGTTCAAATGTTAACTTCCACAAAGATATGAAAAAAAAAAAATATTTTAGCTAATTTTCTTTTCTCTTTTTAAGTTTCAGTCACCTATTTTTCTAAAATAATTTTCTCTTAAAACCTATTAGTTCATAGTTTTTTATTCATAAAATAAGAACATGTTTCTTTTTGTCTCAGACGAAACTATAATAAGATTTGTTGACAATAATCATTTAAATGCTTTTTCTGTTTTAGAGTTTTAATCAATTATAAAACTTTTCTTTATGTGTCCGGATAATTGAGTAAACTTTGAAAAGTTAGTAACTAATATTTTCCAATCAATCCATAAATAATGTAACTATGAGAACAAATATAGTATAAAATTAAAATAATTTAATTTTCTTATATGATTCACGGTATTATACATATTTTTTAATATGAAATATTAGAAAAATACTATATTTGATAGATACGTTACGGAATAATTAAATTGTATGATCAATAATACTATTTTTATGATAAACATCATCTAAAAATCAAAATATAAAATAATAAAATTTAGTTTATGGCTACAGTTTTATTATGAAGAAAAAATGTATAATTATTTTTTCATTTAAATTTATTTTGACCACGGTAAAAAATTTTTCTAGATTCGCCACTAAGTACTATAATAGATTTACTGTGCGCTTGCAGTTTCTCTTTGAATCTATTTAATGTGAAAACAAGATATGTATCAAGTTTTCTGGCGAACTTTGAATTATTTGCTTACTAGTCTAAGTCTAGAGTTTAGTCTAGGATTTTTTTTTACTGATTTTTAGTTTTGTTTTTAGCATTATTTTAGGGATTCCGAAGATGAATATCAACGACTTTCCTAGTAAATTTCAAGATCTCATAATTGCGTAGCTCATAGCGCAATTTCAAGCTTTGGAGCAAAGTTATTTAGTAAGAAACTTCTCATGGCCGAGAAGAAGATCAAAGAAGTAATCAATGTCAAACTTGATGACATGAAAACCGATCTCTATGGGAAGAATAAGACTCTCTCAATGCGAGTTCAGAAGCTAGAAGAACAAGTTCAACACGTCGACTTTGGACAACAATACCAAAAAGAAGACATCCACGATCACGGCTCAAAGATCATCAATATGGGATATACCACTGATATTATAGAGAGTGGAATTGAATGAAAAATTGAAGCATTACAATCTGGTTTTTTTGGCCCATAATATGTGAGTGATGATAAGAAAGTTCCTATCACCCAAACTTTCCTCTCCTAAATCCAGCTACAAAACACTGGCGCTCCACAAGTTGGAAACGCGTATGTTGCGACACTCTACCATCAAATGGCGTACAGAGTCCAGAATCATGCCATGGATCTAAGCCTTCCGCGAGATACTAAAGATGCACTGCTCATACAGTTGGAGTTACAACACAGTCCATCATGCATCCATATCCAAAGACATATCCTTAGAGATGAGCTAATCAAACTATTTCCAGAATCATGGGTGACAAATTATGAAAAACTTCATGAAAAAAGTATTCCAATACAATCGGTGGATTCCTCCATTCACAGAAGAAAAGATGGAGCCGTGGAAATCGCTTTCAAAACACAAGAAGAAAATCAAGACCCACAACTTTCTGCACATAAATCAATACGATCTCTCCGTCAGAAGACACCAAAATAATGGAGATAAACACACAATTGTACGGCGTCCCTATTGAATCATTTGATTCACTCGGAGATCCCAACTACTCATTTGCTGATGAATCAGGTCACAAATTCTTTGATATTTGTGATTGCCAAAAATGTTTAATGGGAAGTTCGGATGAAGAAAACACAACAAGACGAAGAAAAAAAAATCTTTTCAACAGATTCTTAAAGAACGATACGAGTCAGGAGATCCACAAGTTGGCCTTCTCGGAGAATCTAATGGAAAGAATTTTGAATAATATGTCTTGTATTCAAACAGTTCAACTCCAACAACTCCTGATCAAGAAGAAGTTCCACTAAGCACATGTTTGGTCCTTCATCTTTTCAAGAATCTCCCTTTCCACCACAAGAATTTGAAGAAAACAATATAAAACACGCATGGAAGATCAGAAATCCAAACATAAAGAACCCAGATGGTACAATGAAGCAGATCAGTGCAGCAGAGGCGGCTATAAATTGGCAGTCGGAGAACTCAGCCATCCAAAACCAGCTTTTGAGCCAAATAGACAAAAAGGTAACCATAATGGATCTTTCCATTAAAGACATAACCAAAAGAATATCCTCTCTCCACCAAGAGCATCTCCACTTAGCAACTACTGTTTTCATAAATTGACCTCTCATGTGCCAAAAAGAGTCAGAACTTAAAACCCTAAAAGCCTAGCTAAACTCCTTACAAAACCAATCCAAAACACAACCTCAAATGCCATATGATCTCTTTACACCATATCCTATATATACTCCACCTTACACAGCCCAAACACAACCTCTTTCTTTTTCCCAAGACCCTAACATCTATGGATCCTCCTCTTTCTTACCTACAAGAGTGACTGAAGAAGAATGTATCAAGAAAAAAATACAGCCAACTGGGAAAGAAAAAGAACCTATGCCAAACATTTCAAGACCCCAACAACTACCTACGAAGAGTAAAGAACAGTTCATAGTTGAGCACACCAATCCGATTACGACTCTCCTCGGAAAAAATTGCAGAGGAAGAAGAAAGTGTCAAACGAAAGCGCATGACGAAACGTTTACAAGTTGTAGAAGATAAATCAGAAGATGAAGTTTTAATCACAAATTTCATGATGGTTGAACCAGCTGTTGAAGAAGAAGGCATGGAGAGTGACTATGACGAAGGACGGGAACCTCGAAGAAATCAACCAGATTAGAACCCGAAATTCAACACAGAACCGCATAATGGTTTCTCTTTTGGTAAAGTCCCTCCATCAAAATGGTAAGATAAAATTTATGAAATGCATGCTTGGCTCACGGAGCACCTTCTCAGCCCAGGAGCAACACTTCCGACAGTCATTGATAAATTGGTTTCTAAATTCCAAAGACGTCTCCGACAGTGGTGGATAAGTCTTGACCAATATCGGCAGCTGCAAATACGTCAATCACCTACCGTAGACGGTTTAATTGGTCATATTCATAATGAATTCCTCGGTACATGGGATCACTACACTGTTCAAGCAAGAGAATAATATCTCAGTATGAGGTGCTGCTCCTTCAAAAGAAAAGACTTCGAAAAGCATTATGAGAGAATGTCAAAGCGATTCTACGCCCTAAATGGAATAGATGATGTCAATCTCAAACAGGCGTACCTGAACACACTTCCAGAACCACTTGGAAACGAGAATTCGCGAATATTATCGCTCAAAAATATTCCCCTCAACCAAGCCTCATTAGGAGAAATATACCAGATATCTCTTGCCGCACTTGAGAAGTTATGCAATCACCAGAAGTTCTTCAAACAATTGCAAGAACAAGGAAACCTACTTGGAAAAGCATGTGATCGTCCAGAGCTCTCTATCAAGTGCAGAGACAAGAAGTGCAGATGCTCGCCAAATTATGAAAACCAGAAGAAATTCAAAAGAAGATGGCAAAGAAGTATCCTTAGTCAATTGGAAGGAAGAAATGGAAGTTCTTCAGGACAAAGACGCAAAGAGATTTTAAAAAGTCAAACAGATGTTACATCTACAAGAAGAAATGTCATTATGCAAAACAATGCACAAACAGGAAGAAAATAGACAATCTTCTTGGACACTTGGCCCAAATCGAGGACATCGATGATTCAGACATCAAATCCATTTTCTCACTGGATGATGAACCAACAGATGACACAGTCCTTGCAATGGGAATGGAGCAAGAAGAAGATTCTTCAGACAAAACAGACACTGAAGCTGAAGAAGATGTAAGTGACCAGTTCATGTGGCTTGATCTATACACATTTGACACATGCAAAGTAGAACAGCCGAAAGAGGAAGAATAAGTATACTTTTCCTAGCCATCTCCAAATGCCAAAATCTACATCCTTCCAAGCAAATATGAAAAGCCTATTCCGGGCATAGCCTACTTGGATACAGGAGCGGCATCTTCCATCATCAAACAAGATATACTCCCAACCTCTCACTGGAATTCATGCTCGTGGTATTTAAAGCAGCTAATGGCCAAATATTTCATATCTCTCTAATCAGTAAGCCCATCTACATCCAACTGTTTCCGGGCTATATGATTAAATCTAAAGTATATGGGTCTGATCTCCCTGGAAAAGACTTTATACTTGGATTTGATGTTCTCTATAGCCTCAAAAGAGTGTCTTGGCATTCAAAAGGGCTTAAACACAAAAATAATCTGTTGCCATGGACCACGGTCTCTCATCTATATCCCATGGAGATTCTGAATCCTATCAAAGACGAAATCATCAAGACCTCTTGTGCCGCCTCTCATTCGCAATTCCTCACCAAATGTTCAT
Source organism: Kernera saxatilis (assembly GCA_900406395.1). Classification (NCBI taxonomy): domain Eukaryota; kingdom Viridiplantae; phylum Streptophyta; class Magnoliopsida; order Brassicales; family Brassicaceae; genus Kernera; species Kernera saxatilis. Next base: position 10,818 of record OVAY01002704.1, on the reverse strand, counting down.
CACCACTATGGAAGAACCCGTATTTCTTCATATCTTTAGCTTTCAAAAGAATGAAGATATAAATTCAACTAAGGCGAGCCACCCAGGAATGAATCCAGATCACTACAACCTTCCTCTTGAAAAAATTGACCAACTCCAGAAAGAAGATCTCATTGAAAAGATAACTTCACCATGGGCTTGTGAGGCGTTCTATGTCAATAAAAGAGCAGAGAAAGTACGAGAAAAATTAAGATTGGTCATCAATTACCAGCCACTCAACCATTTCCTCGCTAATGACAAATTTCCATTACCAAAGAGAGAAGTCTTGTTCCAAAAACTTCCAAAAGCTCAAGTCTTCTTAAAGTTTGACCTAAAAGCAGGCTTTTCGCAACTTGGAATCAGACCTGAAGACAGGCCAAAAACGGGTTTTTGCATACCAGATCGCCATTATCACTGGAAAGTCATGCCTTTTGGATTAAAGGTAGCACCCTCACTCCAGAAAGCCATGATCAAGATATTTGAGCCCATCCTCCCAAATGTACTGGTATACATCGACAATATTCTGCTATTCTCTCCATACATAGATTCCCACACTTCACTGCTGGCGAAGTTTCATGGTATCGTACAATAGTATTGTGTGATGCTCTCTGAAAAGAAGATGATGGTTGGAGAAACCGAGATCGATTTCCTTGGGATGCATATCTTGAAAGGACAATATCACCTTCAACCTTATATTGCAAGCCAACTTAATGAATTTTCAGACGAAAAACTCTCTTTCAAGCAAGTCCAATAATCCTCTGAATAGTCAACTACATGGTAGACTTCATCCATGACTTGGCAAAACACTTGACGGTCCTCTCCACACAGCTTAAAAAGGATGCTCCTCCTTGTAATCAAAATTGTACAGAAGCGGTAAAAGAACTAAAGCAAATTTCGAAGATCTTACCGGCATTAAAGATCCCGTCCAGAGGAAAGAGAATTTTACAAACATATGCAAGTGATTACTATTGGGGAGCAATCCTCTTAGAAGAAGATGAAAAAGATAAAAGGCACATCTATGGATACAAAAGCGGAGCTTTCAAAGACAGTAAAAAACACTACCACTCAACATAAAAAGAGATACTTGTAGTAAAAAGAGGAATTGAGAAATTTGAATTCCACTTGGTTGGTCAGCATTTTCTCATCGAGATGGATATGTCATCTTTTCCGAAGATGATCAAGTTCAAGCAAAAAATATTACCACAAGCACAACTATTCAGGTGGGCGAGTTGATTTTCACAATGGAAATTTGACGTCTGGCAAATAAAAAGAAAAGACAGCTTCCTCCCTGACTTCCTATCTAGGACCCAACGTCAACTCTACAATTTTCCCGATGATATATACTCCCAGTCCAGAAAATCCAGAAGAAGATGTCTTAAAAAGCATGATTGCTGATATGCCCTAAGTGTTGCGAGAAAAGATGCTGGATAATGTCCTAATCTACAAAGGGATAGAGACGCTACACAGTTTTCTGAAGTTCTACATCCATAGGTATGGTCTCGACCAAGGTCCACTCCTCGGATTAACTTATCATCCAGTCTACCCATTTCTTACCACAATATACATGAACCCGGTCCACTATCGAAATTTTCCAAGAGAAGCATATCTCGTGCTTTGGTACCTGACAGATCTATACACTATTGGAGTTCTTCTACATAAAAGCCAGCTGCTACAATATTTGGCGAAGTGCATTATGACAAAGAGGAAGCCACACTACAAACTATTGTACAAATGGCTCAAACTGTCCAACAATGTGACATGGTGGTAGGAGAATATTCGCGCACAAAGAGGATTAATAATTCTTGCCATGTTCAAGATAACGACAATCCAAAAGCAAGAACATAATGAGGTCACAATCCAGAAGGTGTACGAAGCCCGCATACATACAAACTACAATGATGATGCCTTTAGTCAAATCAACTTTCATCAAAGAGCAATCGGAATAACAGCTCTAAATGGACTGAAGGAATCTGACATCGACCCCAGGTTCTTTTGTCCTTACACATCACACTGGCATAATAGAGACGTGTTCCCGTTGGGATTTGCTGAGGAAATCCGACAAGTACTGGCGAGCTTTCATGATCAATACGCATGGCCTAAATCCAACGTTTATCATCCGATCTACAGAGTCGAAGGGAAAATATACAAAATAAAAAGATATATCCCAGGCCAAAAGATCTACATCACAAAAGCAGCATCTGACAACGAAGAAGATGACAATGGATAACGTGGACATCACTTCTCTTTCGGAGACAGAGAAAATAATAAATAAGTGTGTGAATAAAGTTGTGATGGTGAGTATATGGTTATGACTGAGTTGTATAAAGGTGTGGTTGTAAAATAAGTGTGAGAAATATCTGAAAGAATATGCTAGAGAATATTCCTTAGACTTTGTACTATAAATACCAATGGTTGGTGAAGTGTTACAAACAAGCTAGTGAGTAATCTTGAGTATTCTTGAGTTGTAAGAGTTTCTCTTGAATCTTTGAGTGTTTTTAATAAAAATCTTCCCCTTTTTGTATAAATTCCACTTTTTATTTTAAATCTTATATCATAATTAAAGATCCTGTAAAACTTCCTCCGTGGTTATACCTACTATGTATTTGTAATTTTTGTAATGTTTGTTAAAATATTCCCTCGAGTGGTTAGATGAAGAAGCTTACTTAAAAGAAAGAAGAAGGAGCTTGCTTATATGAAGAAGCCAATGAGAGTCGATTTCAAGAAGATGAAAACTGATTTAGTGAAGAAGAAGTCTTCATCTCCTTAGGATGGCTTGATTTTAAGGTGGATGAATTCGAACCACTGGTTATCATCTTTTTGTGCAATTTCTCGGTTATAATGGTTAAGCACAAAACATCTTCTCATCACAGCCATTATCTCAACACATGGATCAGATTAATCCTCACCATTTTTCTTTAAACTTGCGACCAATGGATCCTAATAGCATAATCACAATATTCATTGGTTGCAACTTGTACCTTCTTTATTTCCGAGCGTGACAATTGAAAACCAAATCAATCTTTTTTCACACTCTAGATATTGCTACAGATTGTTTTTTCCTTGGAATGAAAGAATCTTCAACTTGATACTTTCCAAGTTGTCATCAGCTCAAATCCTATTTTCTCTAGCATGTCGTGGCCTCCTAGATATCTCAATTGATTTATGATCATCATGGCCGTAATAATTAAGCTCTGCTTTATTAAAATAAATCCTTGTTTGTCTTGGTTGAAATCTTCTCTCCGGCATATTAAGCAAACTTTGTGTCTGCTTTTGTTGTGCATCTTCTTGAACTTCATCCAACCTCTCAAGGAGTACATCTAACTATACATTCATTAACCGCTACATCTCTCCTTACGGTTAAACAGTTTTCCACGAGTTTACCAAAATCCAACTAATCAACCGTCCGATGAATATTGAAAATTCGTCTCAAACAATATATATTGATAATCTTTTATATTTTTGTATACGAAACATATATGCCGTATAGTTTCCATCTTATAGGGTCTTGTCCAATTAGCATATGGTGAATTCTAGAGAATTGTGTTTGACACTTTTAATACACATTGGTATTTAATAAAAAAAAACAAAAAATTAGTTCTGCATTTTCAAATGCTTCACTTATAAGTAATTGTTTCCGATTCTATGGGACATGTATATGTTTGAAGCAAGCTCCATATTTATTTTAGAAAATAAATCTAATACAATTATGGAGAGAAAATGGTTTATATATTATAGCAATCGCTCATGCATTGGTGTGTCCAATGTCCATCCATAAAAGCACAAGCAAAAAACATGTCGAGACAAGAGCGAGGTTCTTGGACAGGTGATAATGCACTCTTTAGTATCAGATTCAATGATATTTCAACTATTCTTTTCTGAAAAAAAAAAAAAAAAAAGTAAAGCCATGGGGTATAAAGTTGGCTATATGCACCTCTAAGTTATTCTCTATAATAACTTAGTGGGTATAAACATAAAGCTTCTTTATGCAAAGGAAGGATATGTATGCTCCTTTTTTTCCAATTATATTATATTATTTAAACTATCTTTTTTCGTAAAATGCATCTATCTGATTCTGATCGTGTAAAAGACATGAACCCTTCTTTTGTTTTTAAAAGCCTATCATTAATTTCAGTCTGTCAACAATTGTAAGCTTCTTCTTCCTCTCTTCTTTTTTTTTTCTCCCAAACCCAAAATTTATCTCTCTTTCTTGCATCCTAAGTTTAGCTCCACTTGTTTCCTTTTGATCTTTCCTTGAAATGCGTCTCAGATTTTTCCCCTTTTTTATTCTCTTCTTCTTCTTTTGCTTCAACAACAACCAATCATGGGGCTTGATGAGTTCGAACCAACAACAACAATTCTTCAAGCTTATGAAAACCTCTCTCTCCGGCGACGCTTTGTTCTCTTGGAATCTCTCTGACGACGTGAGTACTTACTATTGTAACTTCACCGGCGTAAGTTGCGACGGTCAAGGGCTAGTCACCGATCTTGATCTCAACGGTTGGTCTCTCTCCGGGATTTTCCCAGATGGGATATGCTCTTACTTACCAAACCTCCGTGTTCTTCGTCTCTCTCACAACCATCTCAATAGAAGCAGCAGCTTCCTCAACACCATCCCTGCGTGTTCTCTTCTTCGAGAGCTAAACATGAGCTCTCTCTATCTCAAAGCCACACTCCCTGATTTCTCACCGATGAAATCTTTAAGGGTCATCGACATGTCTTGGAACCACTTCACCGGTAGATTCCCACTCTCGATTTTCAACCTCACTGATTTAGAGTATCTCGATTTCAATGAGAACCCAGAGCTTGATCTCTGGACTCTACCGGATTATGTCTCGAAGCTCACGAAGCTCACACACATGCTCCTCATGACGTGTATGCTCCATGGTAATATACCGAGATCCATTGGGAATTTGACTTCCCTTGTTGATCTTGAACTTAGCGGAAACTTCCTCTCCGGCGAGATTCCAAAAGAAATAGGGAATCTTTCCAACCTAAGGCAGCTTGAGCTTTACTATAACTATCACTTAACCGGGAGTATACCGGAGGAAATCGGTAATCTCAAGAATCTTACGGACATAGATATCTCGGTTAGCAGATTAACCGGAAGCATACCGGAATCAATCTGCAGTCTCCCGAAACTTCGAGTGCTTCAGCTTTACAACAACAGCTTAACCGGTGAGATTCCCAAGTCACTTGGCAACTCAAGAACCTTAAAGATTTTGTCGCTCTACGACAACTACTTAACCGGTGAACTCCCGCCAAATCTTGGATCTTCCTCGCCTATGATCGCTCTTGATGTCTCGGAAAATCGCCTCTCGGGTCCTCTTCCGTCTCAAGTTTGCAAATCCGGTAAGCTTTTGTACTTTCTTGTCCTACAAAACCGGTTCTCTGGTTCGATCCCTGAGACTTATGGGAGTTGCAAGACTCTTATACGGTTCCGTGTCGCGAGCAACCACCTTGTGGGAGCCATACCTCAAGGAGTTATGTCTCTGCCTCATGTCTCCATCATTGACTTGGCATACAACTTCTTGTCCGGTCCAATACCAAATTCGATCGGAAACGCTTGGAATTTGTCAGAGCTGTTCATGCAGGGTAATAGAATCTCTGGTGTTTTACCTTACGAGATCTCTCATGCCACCAATCTAGTGAAGCTTGATCTCAGTAACAACCAATTGTCTGGTCCAATACCTTCAGAGATCGGAAGACTGCGGAAACTGAACTTACTTGTGCTGCAAGGCAACCGCCTCGATTCTTCAATTCCTGAATCGCTTTCCAATCTCAAGTCTCTCAACGTTCTTGATCTGTCGAGTAATCTCCTCACCGGAAGAATCCCTGAAGACCTCTCCGAGTTGCTCCCAACCTCGATCAATTTCTCTAGCAACCAACTCTCTGGTCCCATCCCTGTCTCATTAATAAGAGGAGGTCTTGTAGAAAGCTTTTCGGATAACCCTAATCTCTGTGTTCCACCAACCGCTGGTTCATCGGATTTAAAGTTTCCGATGTGTCAAGAGGCTCGCAGCAAGAAGAAGCTGAGCTCAATCTGGGCAATCCTTGTCTCAGTCTTCATCCTAGTCCTAGGGGGTATCATGGTTTACTTGAGACAAAGGTTGAGTAAAAACAGAGCAGTAATAGAGCAAGACGAGACCTTAGCGTCTTCTTTCTTCTCCTACGACGTCAAGAGCTTCCACCGGATAAGTTTCGACCAAAGGGAGATTCTCGAAGCTCTTGTTGACAAGAACATCGTAGGCCATGGTGGTTCAGGCACGGTCTATAGAGTAGAGCTTAAATCCGGAGAAGTAGTTGCGGTGAAGAAACTATGGAGCCAAAGCAGTAAAGACTCAGCTTCTGAAGACAGATTGCATTTGAACAAAGAGTTGAAAACCGAAGTTGAGACGCTCGGGAGCATTCGACATAAGAACATCGTCAAGCTCTTCAGCTATTTCTCAAGTTTGGATTGTAGTCTTTTGGTATATGAGTACATGCCTAATGGTAACTTATGGGACGCTCTTCACAAAGGCTTTGTTCATCTTGAGTGGCCTATTCGTCATCAAATCGCGGTTGGAGTCGCTCAAGGACTGGCTTACCTTCACCATGATCTCTCGCCGCCAATCATTCATCGCGACATCAAATCCACAAACATCTTACTGGATGTAAACTATCAGCCTAAAGTTGCAGACTTTGGCATTGCAAAGGTGTTGCAAGCTAGAGGGAAAGATTCAACTACAACCGTTATCGCCGGCACCTATGGTTACTTGGCCCCAGGTAAATAATATATAATACCTCTATAAACCTTATTTCATGAAACTTTATAATGCTTTTCATAAATGGAAATATAAATACAATGAGATCTTGGCTAAATATGATTAACACTTGTTTACATATGGGTTTATCGGTTTGTATTAGATTTTTGAATTTAATGATTTAAAAGAAAAAAATCAGAGATGGTATCTTGTTTGCAACAAATAAAAGATTCTGGTAAATTTGATAATACATTTTCGGTTATGTTAGACTTGTTAATTGTGTGATAAATGTTTTGAAAAATGCTATTTTCAATTTCATCCGTTTTCAACATTTCTAGAAAACTCCTGTGATGGTGTTTTTCTACGAATGTATATATTGTACAAGTTTTCTTAGTACCCTATTGTTGATATGCATTTGGTTTGGTAATGACAGAATATGCATACTCCACCAAAGCAACGATCAAATGCGACGTATACAGTTTCGGGGTTGTGCTAATGGAGCTTATCACAGGGAAGAAACCGGTTGATTCATGTTTTGGGGAGAACAAAAACATAGTGAATTGGGTGTCAACAAAGATTGACACAAAAGAAGGATTGATCGAGACATTAGACAAGAGATTATCGGATTCATCGAAAGCCGACATGATCAACGCCTTGCGTGTGGCTATCCGTTGTACGAGCAGAACTCCAACAATCCGTCCTACCATGAACGAAGTCGTCCAGCTTCTGATCGACGCAGCGCCTCAAGCCGGACTCGAGAGGACCTCTAAATCCACGACCAAAATCAGAGATGCAATACTATCAGAAACAAGACTCTAGTCATGCTTTCTTGGTGAAGAGGTGTAGCAACAGTTCCTATAACTTTTAAACATATCATGTATTAATCATATAGATGAAACTACTCATATAATCTTCTAATATGTATTTAACATCTATCCTTTAAAGACTTTGGTTATTTCCGGTTTTGCTTCTCTGATTTCAAATCATCGTAGGCAAGTGTACAATGGAATTTTGTCCAAAACATAATTAAAAAAGAAGATTACTATGGAAGATCATCAAACAATAATTTAACAGCTGCTTCAAAATAACGCATAGAATCTAATTTATGTAGACCCACTAATGAATCATAATAATTCACAAGCTCTTTTTTTTTTCTATCTTGTGGACTTTTAATTCGTCATTCTTCTTTATTCATCGGTGAGTGGAATTTCTTTTTCGATTGCATGGCATGGAAGTGGATTCTTGATTTTCATTTTTATAAACCTAAAAAGGGAAAAGTTAATATAAACTATATATGTGTGTGTGTATATATATATTCATCAGTATGATCCGAATACGTATGATCGATCGATGAGTCCCATCGTCATATTTGTCTCTTTATATCAGCAAAGGGACAAAGAAGAAAGCAAAAGACTCATTTTTATTCTGCCTTTTTTTTTTTTCCTTACGCGATTTGGAATGGTTTGCAAATTTATATTAATCATTTGAGACTTGAGAGTGAAATATACTCGCTATTAACTCCTTAATCGACCAAACTTTAATTGCTATTTCTAAGATATGAATTTAATTATGCCATGCTATGTTAGTATCCTCTCATTAATTAAAAATTAATCTAAATTTGCAAACCATTACGTCATGTCATGTGAATAGTCTCTTACCAATTACTTGGGGAGGTTTATTGGTATGTTTATCATAGTTGATTTGGAAATCCAACCAAAATCATGTTTTAGTAGACCACTGATTTTAAATTGATTGTTTACTTTTTGTGTTATTCATTTAATAATTTATAAATACTAATGGTGTTATTTCTTTAAAGATTTCTCATCGCATATTTGATAGACTAGAAAACTAGATTACCGTTGCCTTATTTTAGGAGAGATTCTGAGATCGTACCGTAGATCCACATTTTGACAGTGTTATCGAGTTGTTGCTAGTTGTTGTCCTCCGGTCCGGTGGGGAGAGATGTGCCATCGAGATGGCCCGTGACGGTGAAACTTTGAAAGTGGATTTCAAAGAGAATGTGCCACCCATCGTAGTTCATCTTGTTCATATCGAGGATGATTGGGATGTGAGCACGAATCTGTCCGGGGCTTAAACAAGGTTAAAAATGTTAGTCAGTTAAAAATACAAAGATATATTGCTCAAACAATTGAATGAATCTTGTTGTTTTTTGAACTGATATTTTTGTCAAAAGATATAGAGAAATTAGTTCAAACAACTTTGAAAAATACCCTTATTACTATAATAACCTATTCCCAAGTGACAAACGTAAATAATCCCAAAAAGGACATTAAAACCTTCCAAAAATTTTGTTATTACAAAAATGCCATTTTGATTTTTTTTTTTGTAAAAAAAAATAATAATAAAAAATTAAAAAAATAATAATAAAAAATCAAAAAAAAAATCAGAAAACTTTAAAAAAAATTAAAATAAAATTTTTTTTTTTGTTCTCACGCGTCCTTGACGTATATGTGAACGTGATAGTAGATTTAGTCAGTTGTTTGTTTTAATTGACGGTAGAGTTATAAATTTGTTGTTGTATATATCCAAACACTTGAGTGTAGATTTGTTTTTAGTGAATCATTGTTTTTTTTAAATGGTGGTAGACATGATTCTTAAATGGTGGTAGATTTTTTACGGTCCAAATGAAGGCTCCACCGAGGAACTGGATCCAATTGACATGAGTTTCAAAAATTTTATAGAAATCTATCATTCTAAGATAATCGATCGAAACAAAACTAAAAAAACTCGAGCTGATTAAAAAAAATTCGATGATAGAAACGGCAGTAGACTTGACATATGCTATACAATAAAATGGTAGTAGACTTATTAAATCATTACAGTAGACTTATTACTTCGACTATCACCTCAATCCACATCAAAATTGGGTCAAAGCTTCAAGTTTTACACGGTCCAAATGAAGGCTCCACCGAAGAACTAGACCCAAATGACATGAGCTTCAAGATTTTCCAAGAAATCTATCATTGTAAGAAAATCGATCGAGACAAAACTAGAAAAACTCGAGCCGATTCAAAAAAATCTGAGCATAGAAACGGCAGTAGACTTGACATATGTTATACAATAAAATGGTAGTAGACTTACTAAATCGTTATAGTAGACTTATTACTTCGACCATTACAAAATTGGGTCAAAACTTCAAGATTTCTCGACCAATCAGATATTTAAAAAGAATGGTCGAAATAGAATAGGAAAAACTCGAGCCAATTCTAAAATATCCGATGAGGTTTTCTATGGTCCAAATGAAGGCTCCACCGAGGAACTAGACCCAAACGACCTGAACTTCAAGATTTCCTAAGAAATCTTTCATTACAAAAAGATCGATCGAGATAAAACTAGAAAAATTCGAGCCAATTCAAAAAAAATTTGAGGATAGAAACGGCAGTAGACTTGACCTATGTTATACAATAAAATGGTAGTAGACTTACTAAATCATTATAATAAACTTATTACTTCGACCATCACAAAATTGGGTCAAAGCTTCAAGATTTCCCAAGAAAACCATAATTCTTAAAAGATCGGTAGAAACAAAACTGGAAAAATTTGAGCCGATTCAGAAAAATCGGAGGATAGTCCTTATACATTTATGACAAATTGATATGTTGCAGTAGACTTATATTATTTATGCAGCAGACTTATCTAGATACGGCCTTTATCTTTCGTGATATTCTTGCAATTCTGAGTATTCTAGAAGGGTATAATCGGGAAAATATATTTTCGGAATTTTATTACAATTAAGTCTGCCACCATTTATCTATATTAATTCTACCATCCCAAATAAATCTACCATTCGAAGGTTGTTATAGTAAGACTCAAAAATATAGCTAAATCTACTGCGGCAATATTTATCTACTGTAACTATAGGTTAAATCTACTGCGATCATATTAATCGGCTAACTGAAAATAAAACTACCATCACGACGAGGTTGGTCTAGTAATTGTTGAAGATTGAATTACTCTGCCGCCATTAACAAAAAAACTCTACGGTTGTTTTAATAAATCTACGGTTTGTTAAATAGATCTACCATACACTATTTATCTA
>OVAY01002702.1:0-15652 GCA_900406395.1 Kernera saxatilis | reverse complement strand
GAGATTTGGGATGTTGAATCCGATTTTGGGATTTAGGGTTTGGTGATGCTCTAGCTGATTTGGTGATTTGGTGATCTCGAGCTTGAATCAACCTCGAACTGACATGACAGAGACGGCGAGCTTGACAGTGCAGAAAATCGACGGCGACGGTGACGACGGTGCAGCAAATCGGCAGGTTTTGAACGGCGACGGCTTGTGAACGGCGCTCGAGCTCGAGAAGAGAGGTGAGCGTGAGTTTTTTTTTTTTTCTTTTTTTTATTAATCTAATTGAGTTGGGTTATTTCAGCAAGGATCATTTGGTCATTGTGTGATATTTGTAACTACAAAACTCATTTTAATGGCATTCATGAGAATTGCCTAATATTTAATCTCTAAAGTTTTGAGTTAGGTATCACCATTCACCAAAAGAGTAGTATTGGTATTTGGTAGCACAAATATAGACTTCATGTTGTCAATCTTGGGCATGTGAAGCAGAGCGCAGAAGTTGTGATAACGAACGAAAACGAAGCTTATCACATGTGTGTTTCTGCTGCTTTCTAGCCCTATCTTTTTCTCGTGACTCCATTTTTTCCAACCATTTAGATTATAATAATTTGTTGTTTGTTTCTAAATGTTCTTGGAGGAGAATTTCATCAAGAAAAAGACACGTGGCGAGAAGTTTTGGGATTCGAAGTGGATTTCGTATTTAGGCATCCCCGTGAATCTCTTTGTGTTTGCATGCCAAGCCATTGCATGTGGTGACAATGGCGTCACTCACTTAGACCCTTTTTGAGTTCAGAACGCATTGAACGCTTTTTTCTTCTTCCTCCATTCAACGAAAATAAATGTTTGGGGCGATACGAGCCATCTCAATTCTCAATTGTATATCTAGAGTATTTTGATATATTTACAAAAAATGTTTTTGACTTCATTCAACAACAATTACAACTACAACAAAGATTGAAATTTTACAGCTATTAGTGTTGTTAGTGCAAATTATATTACCGTCGTTAAATATGCTACAGTTTTTAACTCTGGGTGCAAATTACATATCTCTCATTAATTCTGACTCTATTTAGTATCAATGACTTTTAATGTATTACATATTTGAAGCCAATATGTAAATTAGAAAATCGTAGATTATTTGAACTGATCAAATAATCAAAACTTAAGATGTTATCATTTTTGTTACCTGATCAAATTAGTTTGTTTTTATTAACCAAATACAAAAATTAGTTTGATAAATGACTGTCTTAGGCAAGAAAAAACAAAACTTTCTTTCTTAGCTTAAAAAAAGATTTATTTATCTTTAATTTTGTATGGCTTTAATTTAGGATGACGAAGATGATTCGAAAATCAAGGTGGTGGAGAGTGGAGACCTTCTTCCTTTTTGGCAATGGCTGCTGATTGCTGAGACACACTAGAACCCACAAACCCTAGATTCTCCTTCGATTTCTGTTCCCTTTCCACAAATACTGCAAGTCATGTACGAGTAGCAATAAGAACAGCCCACAAAGTGTTACTGAGCCGCGACAAACTAACGAAATCGATTACTATTTGAAGCTTTCCATGGTTGTTTTCTCTCTCCGTCTTTTGCAATACCTCCTTATACTACTTTCGGGTCCGGGTATTATTGTCTCAAGATAGTGTTTAGATTGAAATTTATAGGTATTCGTGTTCATCGATCGATGCTGCTTGCTTGCTTCGAAAATGGGTTGAGGCTGAATAGATATGAGTTGCTATCTAAGATTTAACTATGGAGTTTCTTGAACCTTAGCATCCACATTGTTGAGACTTTGAGAATACTATGAAAGCTTAAAGTAGATAACTTAGTTGCAGAGCTTTTTCGGAACAGAACTTTAGTTGTATCAGAAATTTGGGGAAGAGCTCTTTAGAAAACTGTGCTTTAGATGCAATCCAAGTGATTTCTGGTTACTTGACTTGTTAATTTGATTTGAAAACGGTATGAGCTGTGTGCCCTTTTTTGTAAAAAGGGACACTTTGGGATTTTGAGATTGAACAATCTCATGAATGGAAAGAAAGAATGGCTATAACAACTTATCACGCATGTTTGGTTGCAGATTTGACGTTCCCTGATGCTCATTTATGTGAATGGGTTTCTAAAGTGTGGAGCACCTGGAGTTCCATTCTTGTGTAACAAAAGAGAATCCTTATTCACTAAAACAACGTTGGGTTTTTACAGTTTACCTTTAGGCCCTGGGGATCGTGTTTATTTCAACAATAGTAAGTATATACACCACTCTGCTTACACTTGTTTCATGCCTGGGGCAGGTGTTCTTATTGCTCTGTTGGCGTCTCTAGATCTTAGGCACTCAAGCAAATCAATACAAGTTGTGGAGAAAGCTGCCATTGATATGGGTGCAAAGGAAGACAAGGTAGATAGTCCAGCTTTATCTTCATATGATGATGCCATGGAAGCGCTGTCAACTCTTATTTCTCGGCGAAACCGTGGCGACCGCTCACCCACCAGAGGAAGTCGTGACAAGCTTGAACAAGTCGCAACATATCTCAAGGTGATACAGTCATATACAGTCAACATTATTTCGGTGGTGCTTTCTAGTGTAAGCGTAATCTCAAATGAATTAAGATAGAAAGCATACAGTGACGGTTGAGAATATATACTTTAGTTTGAAATGAATGTTATATAACTCATTCTCAACTGTCTTAATTGATCATAGAATTTAGTAGACTTTGTTTTTATTTTGACTGAGCTTTCCAGAACCTTCTCTGTTGAGAGATGCATGACTTATGTTGCGTCTGGTCATTGAGAACTTGGAGTGTAGTGATTCAAGTCAAATTTCTTTCATCCTTTCTGTTGAACACTTTACCTTCATATTCTCCGATATCTGTACAGTGGGGTCCTTCTGGGTCTTTTTTCTTGTCAATGGTAGTCGTGCCTTTTCGATGGTACTAAATACTGGGAGTTTTGTCATCTGTTTTGGTTTGACAAATACAGATTTTGGACCTGGAGGACAAAATAAAAGAACTAAAAGTTATTCATGTCGCGGGAACGAAAGGAAAGGTTAGTTGCTTTTTCAGTTTGGCTGCCTAATGCAGGTCCTGGGAGTTGAAATTTAACTTGCAAAATAAGTCAGTGGAAGGAATGTCTACTCCCAAAAAAATACCATCTAATGCATGTCTACTCCCAAAAAAGGCTACTTTCTGAAATATAAAGTTTGGAATTGACGTGGTCCGTAGTTATAGCTTATGCGAAATGAAAGTAATTTTCATGAGTAGAATATTCGCAAGTAGCTACTGATTTTCTTGGGTTTGCCTTTGAATTTGTGTATTTCAGGGTTCAACATGTGTCTTCTGTGAGGCAATTTTACGTAATTGTGGGTTTCGAACTGGAATTTTTACATCTCCTCACCTGATCGATGTGAGGGAAAGATTCCGCATCGATGGGTAAGTTCATCAACACATTGATGTTCAATGTTACATGAACACACAAGAGGACCATTTTGAATGCTGTTTCGCTTTTCCAGCTTGGATATATCTGAGGAAAAGTTTCTACAGTATTTCTGGGAATGTTGGAAATTACTGAAGGTAAAAGACCATTCTCGATATGCAGTGCTCTTGGTTCCAATTCGAGATGTTTGATTTGATATTGGCTTTAAGTATTCCTTGCTCGCTTTCTGCCACGAAGTACCAGAAGTCATGCTAGTTGCATTGCTTTTCTAGTAATTTCCCATTCTTTGTCTGTTCTGTTGTGTTTATGGAATGAGAGGAGAAGGAACTGTAAAGCCTCATTTCTAGTTCAAAAAAGAAGAAGAATGTTTTTTGCCTTAATCTGTGGACTATACCTTTTAACGCTGTCTGTAGAAAGATAATTATCTAATCATGAGCTTCTTCTTTGCAGGAGAAGGCTGTAGATGGTCTTACCATGCCTCCTCTTTTTCAGTTCCTCACAGTATTGGCATTTAAGATTTTTGTTTGTGAAAAGGTATATTATAATTTTAATCAATAAGTTTTTTGCATTGCACTTCTTTGTTTTCGGATACAAGCAATGGTTACTTAATATTTTGTGAAAAATTGTTCCATCCTTTGCAATTGCATCATAAGCTACTTTCAGTAATTGAAATCTGTGGGCTTATCGAAGGACCAAAATAAATATCAATCACATGATAATCACTTGTAACTTGGTGATTCCCTTCTTTTAAAGTATAGTTTTTAGTTTCACACTTCCTTACAGTATTGCCTCTTTCACCGGCTACTTTCACTGAGCTTCTATTGCATTGAAACCTAACGTGTATGGCTAAAATAGGATGCTGACTACTATTGTTCCTGATAGGTTGATGTTGCTGTCATTGAAGTTGGACTTGGGGGAAAACTTGACTCGACAAACGTGGTAAGCATCTTTTGAGAATCTTATGTTCCCCGAGTTTCCTGTCATATTTATTTAATGTTGGAAACCTGTCTTCATTTAAATGGAAAATGTCTACAGATTCAAAAACCTGTTGTGTGCGGCATTGCTTCACTTGGGATGGATCATATGGATATATTGGGTATGCCATTTCTATTTATTCTCATCTCATTAGGTAAATGCACTTTCTCTCTCTCGCTTTAATTTACTAACTCTAGCTTCTCAATGCCAATTCTACACAGGAAATACGCTAGCTGACATTGCCTTTCATAAGGCTGGGATTTTCAAGGTACACCTTCTGACTTATTATTAGCTATTTTTCATAAGTTTTTTTTTTGTCTCAATTTCATGAATGGGATATATTTGTTTCAAGAGTTCCCATTGGCAGCTTCATGTTATATATTCTCTGATTTGCTCTGTTTTCTTGTATGCTAATGAAAGCCTCAAATCCCCGCCTTCACAGTACCACAACTCTCTGAAGCAATGGAGGTTCTTCAGGAAACAGCCAATAATCTTAAGGTTTCTAATAGTTTATAGATTTTATATTTCATTCCGCTTATCCAAGTATTCCCACGGTCATGAAGAACTGAGCTACAAGGAATAAATGCTGAAGGCCGTTTGACATGCGTTACAGGTTCCTCTGGAAGTAGTGGCACCTCTTGACCTTAAAAGGTTGGATGGAGTTGCGCTTGGCTTGTCTGGGGATCATCAGCTTGTAAATGCAGGTCTTGCTGTTTCTCTTTCAAGATGCTGGCTTCAAAGAACTGGGAACTGGGAGAAGATATGTCCAAATGTTTGGTTTTGCTCTTGGTCATTATTCCTTTATCAGAACTTCCAAGGACTTTATTTGGTGAAGCTTATTTGTTGCTTTGGCATTTTGATTCACAGGGAAGCAAGGAAACTGAGATTCCTGTGGCGTTTTGTCGTGGTCTTGCAACGGCACGTCTTCATGGGAGAGCCCAAGTTGTTCATGATGTAGTTTCAGACCCGCAGGATTCGTCAGGCTCGATGAAAACTCCATGCGGTGATCTGATCTTTTACTTGGATGGAGCTCACAGTCCAGAGAGCATGGAGGCTTGTGGCCGATGGTTCTCTTCTGCAGTTAGAGGAAACAAAAGCTTATCTACTGCTGTCAATGGTTACAAGAGACATGGGGAGTTTGGTAGAGACTGTAACAGAGTCTCCAAACAGGTACTCAAGATCAACAATGATCAATTTATTTGCATTGTTAACACAACTCTTTTGCTTTCTTCTTTATTCAGTGTATTGCAAATTGACTTGTGTGTTTAAAACTTTGTTCTGACTTGTGAAGAGTTCTGATGTGTTTATAGATTCTTCTGTTCAACTGCATGGAAGTGAGAGACCCTCAAGTTTTACTTCCAAAGCTCGTCACCACTTGCGCATCCTCAGGTAATTTGAAAACAAATTCTACTCTCTTTTTATAGTTTCTTGTTACTTAAACTTATGCATTTTGGTGAATTCAACGCTCTAAGGCACTCATTTTTCAAGAGCGCTTTTTGTCCCGAGCATGTCAACTTACAACAAGGTCATTTCGGGCGCATCAGCTATTCCGATAGATACACGTAGAAAGGATTTAACTTGGCAATTCAGACTACAGAAACTCTGGGAGAGATCACTCCAAGGAACGGGTAAGATTAAGCTTTGTTTCTTTGTACTTGTTGATGTGGCGCCTAAACTCTATCATATGTATGGTGATTAATCAGATGCTGCGCTTGACCATACACTGAAGCTCGATGGAATAACGGCCTTACCTCATGATTTCCTGTGTGGAGATGCACCTCATTGTGGTGGACCTGGAGGGACACATGTCACTTCAAGCGCCGTAATGCCTTCACTTCCATTGACTATAAACTGGCTACGAGACTGTGTACGCCGAAACCCTTCACTGAAGCTAGAGGTAAAGTCAAAGCTATATTCATTATCCACTTCAAAGGCGAGAATCAAAGTCTGATTTTTATTTTCAGACACTTAAGCATAGAACAGAGCATTAACTTCTCTTGTATTGTATTCTTCTTTGGTAATTTTGGGGTTTTTTTTAATGGTGTCTTATGCAACAGGTTCTGGTCACAGGATCGCTACATCTTGTTGGAGATGTGCTGAGATTGCTAAAGAGATGATTATTTTTTATACCAAACCTAAAAAGAGGCTCCGTAAGAGTAATCTTACAGAGCTCCAATTGTTTTGTACTTCACTTTTCTCATAATTACCATTTGATTATTTTATCTAACATGAGGACCCTCCTCTCTAAGTTGTATTTTTCTGTTACACTTCAATCTATATTTGCTCTCATTTTTCTTCTTTTTATGTCAAATATGAAATATCCAAATTATAGTATTTCGACCATGAGCTGAACATATAACTGGGAAAAAGATAAACATAAGGAAGAAATGGAATTAATACTACATTGCTCAAAAGAAAATTAGAAGTAACATGGAGACCCCCAAAAAAAGGAAAAGATATTGAAATATTCTTTTGAATATGCTCTTCTTGACGCAAAGGAATATACGAAATATCCGTTGTTCATTTCAAACCAGCCATTTTACTTTATTCTTCAGGGTTCACTAATTTAATCGGTTTATCATGATTTGGGATTAGTTTGAGAGTTTTCAAATCCGAAACTGCACCAAAGCAAAATCGAACCAAGTTAAAATCGAAGAAGAGTCAACCCAATCTAAAGCAAACCTGAAGGGAATCGGGTTCTAAACCGAAATGTCCATCTAAGTCCTAACTTAAAAGGAAAGCCATTGTGTGGAAAACTTAAAGAGGAAGGACCTTATCACTATGAAAAGTTGTGAAAAATGAAGCAGAAGATCAATTTTTTTTGGGTTCAGTTGATAGTTTAAGTCTTTCAGATAAATACTATTATTCGGAGATGAAAAAAGCGTCGTCGTTTCAGATCTTCACCGTTCTATCTCTTCCATTAATAGTCTCAGCCGTAGGATGGGAGCTAAGCATACCTACGGCGACGGCGAGACCTGTGGGGAGGAGTAGGAGTAATCTTCGGGTGCGGGAAGGATCACCGTTCAGGATCGCAATCTTCGCAGACCTCCACTTCGGTGAAGACACGTGGACTGATTGGGGCCCACGTCAGGATGTTAACTCCGTTAACGTCATGTCCACCGTTCTCGACGCTGAAACTCCAGGTCTATTCCACAAAAATGATAAATAAAGCAATTAGCTACAGTTAATTATGCAGTTATGTCGTTAAATATCATTAATAATTTTTTTAATTATTAATTTGCCTAATTTAAGAGCTCTAAAGCTTGGATTTTTGGTAGTTTTTTCTTAGTCGGTTTTCTTAATAAGTTTTAAAGTTTTTGTTTTTGGTGCAAATTATGTTTTGTTTTTGATGCAAATTATGTTTAATCAAAGAAATTCATAATTAGAATTCTCATTTTTATTTGAGTTATTTGGTGTAGAAAGAGTGAAACCACATAATCTGAACTCTGAAGTAAGATGTGGTTTAGTTTTGGATCGGTTTGATATTGAATCTTTTGAATGCTTTGGTTTAATTGGATTGAGCACACTACGTCACCCTTTAAAATTCAATCTTTCCACTGCAAGTTGTGTAATGTTTTTGGCTCATTATCTCTCAAAATTCTCTTCTTATCAAATTCACATCATTTAACCTCTCAATTAAGAAGATAAAGTTCACGAATCTATTGAAAACGCAGGTCGAAACATAGATTTTTATTTTCAATTCCGTTCAATTATTAAATGTTGTGGTTAGGCAGGAGCTCATATAATCTGAGATTAACCTAACTTGAAATAACCGTTTTTTTTAAAAGAAATAAACAGATTTTGTGGTGTACTTGGGAGATGTAGTAACAGCTAACAACATAGCAATCCGAAACGCAAGCTTGTCTTGGGACAAAGCAATCTCTCCCACAAGAGACAGAAACATTCCATGGGCCACTCTCTTTGGTAACCACGACGACGCCTCTTTCGTTTGGCCTTTGGATTGGTTCTCTTCCTCCGGTATCCCTCCCATTCGCTGCCCCGCAATATCAAATTCCTCCTATGATGATGGATGTGCGTTTAGAGGAACAACGCGAGTTGAATTGATTCAAGAAGAAATAAAGGCATCCAATGGACTCTCCTACTCAATGATTGGTCCTAAGGAGCTATGGCCAAGCGTGTCTAACTACGTCCTTCCCCTGGAATCGTCTGATCGTTCGAAACCAGCCGTGGCATTGCTATACTTTCTTGATTCGGGTGGTGGTTCATATCCGGAAGTTATCTCAAATGCTCAAGTGGAATGGTTTGAAACCATGTCCAATACTCTTAATCCCGATTTAAGGTACTAATCACTCAAAACATCAAAACTTTTTTGTTTTTGTTGGGAAAAATCGATACATATATGATTACAAGTTTATGATTACTACAAGAAATTATATTGGAGATAAATCTATCGTTAATTCGATATCGAAAAATGTACATTTTTCGCAGGATCCCGGAGTTAATATTTTGGCACATACCGAGTAAAGCATACAAGAAAGTAGCGCCAAGGCTATGGATAACAAAACCTTGCGTGGGATCAATCAACAAAGAGAAGATTGCTGCTCAAGAAGCTGAAAATGGTATGATGAGAGTTCTTGAGAACAGATCTTCAGTTAAGGTACTAAACACGGAATCATGCAACATTTAGATCCCATAAAGATTGATATTTCAGACTGAAGCTACAATGTAAATACACATAATATAATTGGCTCATTTTTCAATATTTTTGTACATAAGGCTGTGTTTGTAGGACACAACCATGGACTAGACTGGTGCTGTCCGTACAAGGAGAAGCTCTGGCTCTGCTTTGCAAGACACACGGGTTATGGTGGATATGGAAACTGGCCAAGAGGATCAAGGATTTTGGAGATTACTGAAAAGCCCTTTCTTATTAAGTCCTGGATTAGGATGGAAGATGGATCTGTCCACAGTGAAGTTGATTTAACTTTTGATTAGTCTACGTTACAAAATAAATATAGCAATTTATTTCTTTTTTAAATTTGAATACTCAACTTTATGGAAGTGATGTAGACTCTGCGATTAAGTTTTAAGAGTTAAATTCCAAAAGAGTATGCAAATATGATGAATTTGTAGATTCGATTTTTGAAGGTTCTACATAGTTGAACTCCAAACCTCTCATCTCAATGGCTAAGTAGAAAAGCTAAGATACTGAAAGATTGGTTCAAAGACAAAAGGAAAGAATACTTGATAAAACCCGTTAATGATCTTCCGAATTCGGGACCACATGAAAGGGAATGTCTTGCACGAACAATGCCTATGATACCATCTAACAACAACTAGCTTTGGCATGTTTTCTCTGATCCTCCTTTTAGTTAACATACCTAACTGCTTATCTTCCTTCCACTTTGCTTAAAAAGGGACGCCCCAGAGTTTTCAGTTGATGAAAAGCTCAACTGGTTTTTGCTCTATCGAAACATGCACATTTGTCGGAGAACTTTCATATACTTTTCCTCTCTTCTCACATCTTGAAGAATTGGTTCCTCAGGATTTCAATGATGGTATCAAGCACCTCTTTATTTTCCATCAGATACTTCTCAGCTGCGTCTTTCCCATCAATGACCTCGCCTTCAATGAAATGGCTATTTCCTTCTCTTATGATAACTCCATGCTCACACGCCAATTCTAAAACCTCACGCTCCACGTAGAAGCCACGCCCAAAGTGAATCCCCAGTTCAGATTTCTTCACTCCTCGCAACAGTTTATTTTTCACCACTTGGACGCACACATTGAGACCACTTATCTGAGGAAAGGGTTAACATTAAAACGATTGACATACTGTTCTTTGCAGAAATTATGCAGTATTTTAAAGATAAATAACACACCGACAACAATGTGCTCATATACCTTATTGTCAGTCTTTATTAGCCCGGTTCTTATCATTTTGAGACGTATAGCTGCGTGAAACCGCAATGCATTTCCCCCACAAGTCACTTCTTCCGCGTGGGGGAAACGCATGTTAGATTTGGCATGTGATCTGACCTGTATCAGATAAAAATAATTAGCAGAGAGATCTTATCTTTTGTAGGTGGGTCAGTATGACCCAACTAAAGGAGCAAAAGAGGATACATCACAATAATTCTCTTACCTGATTAAGAAAAACAATCAGTGTCTGAGAATTGGCAACTGAGTAGTGGATTTTTCTGAGCGCCTGTGTCATTATTCTTGATTGTTTGTCTCTGTATCTTTCTCCAAGAGGAACATCAAGTTCACATTGAGGGGCAAGAGCAGCAACCTGTAGATTCCACTTCTAATATTAGCGGGTGCAGAAAGAATACATGAACATATTGAGATGTAAGAATGAGAACTCACACTGTCAACCACAATTACGTCTACTGACCCACTCTTGGTTAGCACATCAACAATACTTAGCATATTTTCCGCAGAATCGGGCCGTGATATAAGAAGCTCTTCCGTGTTCACACCTATTGATTCTGCTAGAGAAGGATCCATGGCATTCTCGACATCAAGATAAGCGCAATAACCTGGTTCCAACAAGTTTTTTTCGATAAATAAAAAAGGCTAATGGACTGAACACTGAAGAATAAAAGCAAATCAGCTTGTTAAGAATCAGAATCAAAACTGCAACTAGCTTCAAAAAATCAAATCTTACTTGTCGCGCTAGAAACAAGAAAGAGAAAAACTAGAGGACCTGTATTCCCAACTTTAGATGGATCCTAGTACCAAGTCTCAAGGTTTCCATAGAAACGAATATATCGAGGATGAAAGATTCAAGAACAGTACCTCCAAGCTTTTGAGCTTCCTTGATGATATGAAGAGCTAGAGTTGTTTTTCCAGAAGCTTCTTGTCCGTACACCTCAACCATTCTTCCCTGAGAAAAAACCATAAACTTCTCTTGTAAACACACATTTGGAGACCTCACTGAGTGAACAAAAAAAAAAATCATATTTTAAGCTTGGCTAGTCGTATCTCAGACTCTAAATTAAACAACCTTTGGCAATCCTCCAACTCCTAGAGCTAGATCAAGGTTGAGCGAACCCGTAGATACCACAGAAACTCTCCGTGATCTGAGAAACCGCTGCAACCAGAGCTTAGAGTCTTTATCAAAATCACCTGAAAGCTGTGACAAAGCCGAATGTAAAGCAGTGTGTTTCTCCGCTACTTTGCTATCATCTGGAACTTCATCAATTTCACAGTCTGAAGCTTCAGCTGACCAATGGAAACACTCTGGTAAGAGACTAAACCAGAAGAACAATTTATCCATGGAAAAGGAAATCACTGATTACCTAGGGACGAAAGATAACGGCTTCCATAGCTAGAGCAAGCGAAAACGCATCTCCCTCCATTCTGCAAGAGAAGAGGAAACACAAGAGATCCAATAAGTGCTATTAAATTCAGAAGCTTCAGCAAAACACCAAACTCAATTCGAACAAAAAAATCAAATTCAAGTCTTTCTTATAATAGTATAAGAAGCTCTTAACATTCTCAAAAGTTGGGGCATTATGGCAGAAACTAGACAACTTAACCGTTGTTGAGAAGAAAGCGAGGCAACGTTAGAGACGAAGAGAGAAAGACGCAGGAGAAACCTGAGATAAGTAGGAGAAGAAAGGGAATTTCTGAATCGGACTAGTCAATGAGAGTCGAGCCATGCCCCGTTCTACTTCCGGCGGCGCGTGTTCCGACAGACGCGTCCCTTCTTCTTTGTCGCCCGCCTGGTGGCTTCTGGTGACAAACTTCTCTCTTTTTTTTTTTTTCTGTTTTTCCCAAGTAACCATTTTATATATCGATACAACAGAGTCAGCACAACGAAAAATATTTTCACAAATATTAAAGGCCTTTTGGGTATTAACTGTTTATTGGCCGTCAAAGGTTTATTTCCTTACGGCTAGGACTGGGCAAAAAATCCGAACCCGAAATCTGCATCCGAACCCGATCCGAAAAAAGAGAACCAAACCGAAACCGAACCCGACAAAATATCTAAATAGTTATTAGACTTGTATATCCGAAAACCCGAAACCGAACCCGAACCGAACCAAAAACCGAATGGGTATCCGAAATATCCGAAATATAACTTATATACAAAAAATATGATTTATAATCAGATTTGATACAACCTAATTACCCAAAGTTACAAATATAAATATGAATATATCATTTATTTTAGACCGAAATAACTAAAATATCCAAAATAATTTAAATATTTGAAAATTCTTAGTTATATTTATCAAAATTTAACTAAATTGTATTCAAATTTAGCTATTTTTTTAGTCTTTTTCGATATTTTGGATATCCGAACCCGACCCGAACCCGGATGGAACCAATTGAACTCGAACCGAATCCGGACCGAAATTTTAAAATACCCGAATGGGTCCTAGACCTTTAAAACCGAAAACCCAAAAGCCCAAAAACCCAAAAATCCCGATCCGAATCCGAATGGGTAACCGAACGCCCCGGCCTACGGGGTCACTTTAAAGGTTAAGACTCTGTTAGTGGAACGTTTGTTTCCCAACGCCGTCAAAAACCTTCTGGGTGCTTCAGAGAGTTTGCTTTATTATTATTTTTATTTTAAAGGCTTAAATCCAAGCGAAGACTTCGGGAAGTACATCATTAGCTAAAACCGTGTTAAGACCAGTTCATACCGGTACGACATGAGGTAAGGAGAACGGTCTTGTATTTAAATCTATACTATATAAAAGTTGAATCTATAGTGTTTTTACAATGTCCACCTAGGATTTAAAAAACTGATTTTAATCGGTCCATATCATTGTAAACTGAATTCTATTGGTTCATCTCATCGTTTAACATAAATTTATTACGACAATAATAGGCCAAAAATAAAAAAGTAAAATTAACTTAATATTTTTATATTGAAAATTCATATTAATTAACCAAAAAGTAAATTAACTAAAAATAAAAAAAGAAAATCAACATAAAAAAAGTTATTAATTAACAAAAAAGTAAATTAACTAAAATAAAAAACAAAATCAACATGTTAACTAACAAAAAAATATAAAGGTAATATCTCTTAATTTCTTATTAATCAACAAAAAGAAAAATTAACTAAATATTTTACCAAAAAACAAAAAAAAAGAGTAAATTAATTTAAAATGAAAAAGAAAAATTAACATAAAACAGTTAAATAACAAAAAAAATAAATGTAGTCTCTCAAATATAAATAACCAAATAAAATTTTGGGGATTTTAGACAAATTTCATTACCAGTTATTCCACAAGATTCTCAAAAAAATACAATTTTAGCATCAATTAGATAATCATACTTGTGAAATTCTTGCAAAGTTTTTGTTCTCAAATCGATTTCAAGAATCACGAGGAAGTTTTGTTGCATGGCTGGCAAGTGATCTTAATTGCATGAAATAAGACAGTTGATTAGAACGTACACCTAGGATTTAAAAAACCAATTTTTATTGGTCCACGTCATTGTAAACTGAATTCTATTGGTCCAAGTCATTATTTAACATAAATTATTTATGGTAATAATCGGTCAAAAATAAAAAAAAGAAAATAAACATAAAAAAAATTAATCGGATAAAAATAAAAAAGGAATATCTCCGTAAAAAAAAAACATATAGACGAAAGAAAATTTCTTAATTCTACAATATAAATCTAAAAAATAGGTAAACTAACGTAAAAAAAAAATCTCCTTGTGACTAAAGGAAAGAAAAAGTTATTATAAATAATAACTACTTCGCCATAAATTCCTAAATCCCTAGAACTGAGAGATATCTCGAAAACCTAGAATCTTTTCAACTTCTTCTCCCCATGGACGAATCCGTCAACAAAGTAATTCTTCTTCGATCCTTGTGATTTTCTCAATTAATGTTTTCTTCTTCTTCGTATTAGAATTTTCTGATTAGATCTTTTGTACCTTAGGGTGTGGAATTGACCGATAGTGATGCAGATGTTAGTAATACCATCACCTGTAGCATTAGGAGGATTTGCGTTGAGGGATATGACACTTCGCTTCATGAGGATGATCTCCATGACGCTTTGACTGAATATTTCTCTTCATGTGGAGAGATAATACATGTTTATATTCCCAGACACGCTGAAACTAATATTATCAACAGGACTGTGGCTTCTTCCTCCAGCTTTCCCAGCTCAAGTTAAATGCTTTGCTTACTAATAAACTTGTTTTTTGTTTTACAGATTTGCCTTAATGTATGTGGATGGAGAGGTCGCAGAAAAGAAGGCGTTGAAACTTAGTGGAAGTGACATGGGAGGACGGGTTGTCACTGCTAAGGCTTACCCGTTTCAGGATACACACCTTGAGCATGAGTTGGCTCCTATGAGAGCCGCCTCAAACCCTAGGCGAAAACTGGGGTAAACTGATTTTTTCTTTTCTTTTGGAGATTTGTCTGTAAGATATGTTCTTTTCATGTTGATAACATTATCTCCTGCATGCAATCAAATTATTAGGATGGGAGTTACGGGATATGACACATCGCTTCCTGTTGATGATATCAAGTTCATGCTGTGTCAATTTTTCTCTTCATGTGGACGTGTCACGTCTGTTAATATTCCCAACCTCTTTAGCGGTGGTGGTCTCCACAGGTTATCTATATCAAACTTTAAAACTTTGCTGAATTTTATTCCAAACTCTCAGGTTATCAAATGCTAACTATAAACTTGTTCGTCTTTGCCCATCTTTTTTTTCAGCAAAGCTATCGTTTATCTGTGGGGAGAAGACGCGGTAGAGAAAGCGCTGAAACTAAGTGGACGTGATGTGGGAGGATTGAAGTTTGTAGTTACTCGGGTTTCTCCCCCACGAGAAAAAGTGTCTCTGGCAATACTCAGCCTCCCACGTACGTGTAAATTTGATGCTTGATTCTTTGTTCTTGGTAACAATGCAAAACCTCTCATTAATTCGCCTTTTGTTTTAGGTGTACACGCTTGCACGACGACTTGTAGGCTCGGAGTAGAATCTTATGAAATTATCCCCATGGGCTTACCCGACAACAAAGTAATTCTTCTTCGATCCTTGTGATTTTCTTTAACCTCTGCTTCTCAATTAATGGTTTCTTCTTCTTCTTCTGAAAAATATTTGAAGTATTAGAATTTTCTGATTAGATCTATTGTACCCCGTGGGATTTGGAATCGGCGAGATTGACCGGTAGTGATGCAGGAAAAAGCTGGTAAATTGATTTTTCTTTTGAGATTTGTATCTGTCAGATGTGTTTCTTGTAGTAATGTTGATATAATATGATCACCTGTATATAGGAGCATTAGGAGGATTTGCGTTGAGGGATATGACACTTCGCTTCATGAGGAT
>OVAY01002701.1:174-15674 GCA_900406395.1 Kernera saxatilis | reverse complement strand
ATTATTTCTCAAAAATATTTTTGATGATTATATAATAAAAATACTAAAGTTATTATATATAATAATGTAAATTTTATCATGACAACTATTTTTAAAATTATTTAATAATAAAAAACCAATTTATTTATTGTTCCTCATTGTTCTTCTTCAAATTTGTGGGAGGAACATTTTTGTTCTATATTTCCTAAAAAAATTGGGAATATTAGGGAATAGTGTAGAACCCACAATGAACAAAAATTACTTGTAAATGGTAAAATATTTGAGGATCATGAGATTCCTCATCATTCTTTTCTTTAAAAGTGGTCACCAACTATAGCCTTACACTAATTTTGCACTATTAATTTCTTTTTTTTGCTATATTATCTAGCTAAACATTGATTGTCTAAATCGAGACAACAATATTGAAAAAATTCAAAACATTAATCTTAGTTCATAGTATCCCATGCACCTCATACCATCCAAAAATCACATAATATCATCTCATAGTGCATTTAATTATATAACTAAAGCTTACTTTTTGGATTATCAAAAATTATGTTATGACTTTGAAACACCGGTATCCCAATTAAATTTTCTTCCAACGGTGACTCATTCACAAATAGACAAACCAGAAAATCTTATTGGGATACATGTGTTTCAAGATCATAACATAGGTTCCAAATAGTAGGCTTTATATCAAACCTGTTGAATGTCATAAGTTATGGATAGTTAAAGAATTGGGTCATCTTGGTCCAAAAATTCACATTTGGCACATAATCAAATTTGTCATCATCCGTCTTAAACCGTATCATTTCTTTGGCTAAAACACCTTTGTTCTTTTGAAGGAGGATGATGCAAGAGCCATTTGTTTATGATGGGTGAAAGGGGGGCATATTGTATCAAGGATTTGGATTAATTTGAAAGTTATAGAGATTTAAGGGAATTTAAAAATTTTA
Organism: Kernera saxatilis; assembly: GCA_900406395.1. Classification (NCBI taxonomy): domain Eukaryota; kingdom Viridiplantae; phylum Streptophyta; class Magnoliopsida; order Brassicales; family Brassicaceae; genus Kernera; species Kernera saxatilis. Next base: position 14,739 of record OVAY01002701.1, on the reverse strand, counting down.
AATATTTTTTATAATTACTATAACAAATTTTAAGGTATTTTAACAGGTAATTAGTAGAGATTTCAAGATATTTCAGAAAATTACAAATTTATTGTTGAAAATTTTATTTTTTAAAAAAAAAAAGAGTGTTTGGCATTCGGTTTCTTTAGTTTTCGGTTTGTTCGGTTTAGAAAAAATTATGCCTAATTGAACAAATAAAAATTTGGTTCAGTTCAGTTCAGAAGTTGGTTTGTTCGGTTTAGTTATCAATGATTTTTTCGGTTTTTTTTTGGCAAAAAATTGGTTTTTTTAAAGAAATTCGGTTTATTTCAGTATTTTTAGGATGTTCGGTTCGTTCGTTTTCAGTTTGTTCGGTTTGTTCGCTTTATTCGGTTATTTTAGAGAAATTCGATTAAAAAAGGTTCAGATATATACAAAAATTCAATTAAAAAAAAAAAATCGAAGAACCGATCGTTTTGGAGATGCCGAACCAAACTGAACCAAATACCAAAATCGATTTTTAAGTTGCATCGTAGGTGAAAACCGAACCGAACCAAAAACCGAACAAACCGGTTCAGTCGGTTTGGTTCTCTTAGGTTATAACCGTTTTGCTATGACTAGTTTAGTATATCCGTCAAATTAATATGTTAATAGAATAATTATTTTATTTTAGTCATTTTTATTTAATTCAATTTATTAAAAAAAATTGAAATACCACCATAAGAGGTGGTATTTGTAACCACTAATTTTTAACTACAAATTTGCTTCTCAAATAATTCGAAATTATTTTTGATATATTTTATCAACGAAATCTATATTTTCCAATAAGGTGAGATTTTAAAAAACTTCTATAAATCATTAAACCAATAATTTGAATTTTGAATGATTTTAACAAATACTATATCCAATACGATAAGATTTTAAACTAATTTTTTTAATCATCAATTGAATAAGAAGAGATTTAAACAAAATTTAAAATCTTTCCAAATCATCAATTCAATATGCTCCCCTAAGTGTATTGTATATGCAAGACATGTAAATTCTCTTATATAATTGATTAATGAGATGATAACAATAAATAGTAGCTTATGATTAATTGAGACGTGATCATTGTGAAAGGCGAGTAACTAGGGACACTAGCGGAGAAATGTTTTTTATTGGGGTCAGTATTAATATAATTATATTATAGTATTTATTATAAATATATATTACTGCTTAAAATAAACTAAATAATAATATTATTGTTATAAATCCCATAAATCATAGTTATTTTTCAATAAAAACATATATTTTTAATTATATAAATATTTAATTATTCATCTGTTCCCTATCAAAAATCAAACAATTAATAAGAAACAAAATTAAAACAATTATATATGATAAAATAAATATAAAAAAAATTATTAAACAATTATCAAAAAGGTGCAACGATAGGGTTTGAACTTAAAACGGTGGGGTCAACACCCTTCATGCTTCAACCAAAACATCTATCGACTATTAACTAATTACCCATTCCTCTTTCGCTAGCTCTGCCACTGGTTAGAGGAAAAATGGGAGGTGAGAGATATGAATGTATAACATTGTATGGTTCACTAGTTCTAGATTCTGCATTCGTTTTAAAATTTAATATTATAAAAAATTGACATAAAAAGAAAAAAAAATGATTTAAAACAAGATGGGTTAATCACTTGTGTTGAATGATACGATAGAAAATAAAAAGCTTGTGATGTTAATCAATGCATTAAGAACCATTTTACGTAGGGGTGGGCATTTAGGTTTGACTTCTGGTTTAGTTTGGGTTTGGTTCGATTCGGTTAATTAGGGCTTAACAAAATTATAGTCGAATTTAATCAAAGTTAGTTTGGTTTGGTTATAGTTTGGTTCGGTTTTGCTTCGGTTTGGTCAAAAAAAAAATAATATTTTCTTCTGTAGAAAAGTGGCTTTAAGCTTTAGCCGTTTATTTAGGTAAAAAAGTCCGTAGGTTTTTAGTTTATGAATCAAGTTTTTAGGTTAAAGGGTTAGAGATAATTAAATTATTTAAACTTTGTTTTATATTAATTATATTGAAAAATTAAAAGAAAAGATGTGGGAGTTCAAAAAAACAAAATATGGGTTTACTTAAGGGTCACAATATTATTATATACAATTAGTAAGATAAATCCATTGGTTTATTGGATGGTTTGGTTTGATGCAGTTCGATTCTATTTTTTTGCCAACTCTTTTTTAAGCAAAAAAACAAGAAATCGCTTGCTAGTTTCCTAATTATAAAAGTTTGACTATTATTTCAATCAGTCTAAAGTGTGATATATCTTGTGTATCACATACTTCTTCCGTTTTAAATTAAGTGTCAATTTTAGAACTTCAATTTTATTTCAGAATAAATGTCGTTTTATGTTTTCTATGCAAATATTTAATAAAATTTTCATTTGTATCCCTTTTAGTTTTTTGTAGCCAATGAAAAAAATTATATAGTATATTAATTAGGGGCAAAAATGAATATTTAATTATTTTTTTAATATTTGTGTAAGAACATTAAACGATATTTTTTTTGTCAAATGGAGACGGAAACAAGTAATAGATAGTGAAATAAAACATGAGCCAAGTGATCACCCGGTCGTACAAAATGTCCATTTACTCATTACCAATCTGAAGATTCTAAATTTCAAAGCCGATAAATCGAATAGCGAGTATTTATGTTTACTTACCTATTGTCCCTATTACAGAAAATAGTATATGTAAGACGATGTAGATACAAAACATAATGATGATGGGAACTATTGGTTTTTCATCATTATCTGACTTCTTTATATAACTTCCTTTACAAGCAAATCCACCCATCCATCGCATGCCCCTTCTAAATCATTGGCATTGTCTCACTCAATTTATTTTTATTCACTTTGTTAATAATAATAATATCACAGATTTGAACCTTAACCCTGTATCTAGCTGGTGATGATATTACGGTGGGTTGTATAAGAAATTACTGGAAATAATGGTTTCCGATTTTTTTGTTTTTGGAAATCCATTTATTTTTTCTTCCAGTTTTAGCTTTTTTTTATTTATTTATTTAAGTTTGGCTCCGAATTGTTATGCTATTCGAATCGGGGCAGAGAAACGTACCCAAAAAATAGTACATTAATACATTATCATTTTTCTTATGTTTCATCCGCTTTTGCTTCGTACACAGTAACCAGTCGGCATAAAACATGACAAACTTTTCTAGCAAACATGACAAACAACTGTTTGTGATAATGTAATTAGGTCAACTTAAAAATATTTGGTGAGAAAGAAATGTGACCAACTTCATTCAAAGCTCAAAAGAGATGGCAAATGAAGACATAATTGACTAATTGAGGTTTGGCCCATTAATATCAATACATAACAACAACAAAAAAGCATTGGCAACAAATTCATCATTTTGAATATTATGTATTCATGGCATGCGCACACAGCACGTCTTACGTGCCTCTGTTTCAGCCCAAGTGATAGATTTGGTCCACATCAAGACTCTTTGCCCATTTGGTTAAGCCTTAACCAATATCACATAATAAACCCCGGGGGTGAAACCGGGATCAAAACCTTGAAATTTTCTGCACAATTATATTGATTTGAGATCATTCATATCTTGGTTTATATAGAAGAATGGTAGCCTGGTGTTGGTTATCCACCGTAAGCAAACAATGTACCAAAAATTGAACCGGTTTAACCGCAGTTTTCCATTTAACCCCTCCAAATATCTGCCTATTTAAACCGGACACAACACAAGTCTTCTTCACGCTTCAAAGCCAAAGTAAGAGAAGATGGAAGCAATAAACACTCTGTTTCTTCTAAAAGCTCTCCTTCTTTGTTTCAGTGTCTGCTTCACACTAGCTTCCGACCCCGACCCGATCCAAGACTTCTGCATACCGAAACCAATCACATCTCCTCATCACCATCTCTTATCAACAAGTCTCCCTTGCAAAAACTCCTCCGAAGTAACCACCGAAGATTTCGTCTTTTCCGGACTAAAAACCGCCGGAAACTTCACCGAGACGGGACTCGCCACAGTCCCCGTAAGCCCGTCAAACTTCCCGGGCTTAAACACATTGGGCATGTCGTTTGTCCGGGCTGATCTCAAACCTGGATCAATAAACCNATCAAAAACCCCGCCACATTACCACCCGCGGGCTACGGAAGTAGCCCACGTGATTAAAGGACAGGTTTACTCCGGTTTTGTCGACTCAAACAATAAAGTTTACGCTAAGGTAATGGGAGAAGGAGAAATGATGGTTTACCCAAAAGGGCTTGTGCATTTTCAGATGAACGTGGGAGATGTTACGGCCACGATTCTCGCCGGACTTAATAGCCAAAGCCCTGGGATTCAGAAGATACCGTCGGTGGTTTTTGGATCAGGGATCAATGAAGAGTTGCTTATGAAAGCTTTTGGGTTGAGTCTTAAACAGATTGGTACGTTGAAGAGAAGATTTGACCCTCTGATGTCTAATGAACATTGATGTTTTCTTTATCGAGATTTTAGTATATAGAACTTATATAAGTTATGTTTATCTTTGTGTGCCTTCTTGATCATAAGATTATTTATATCTTTTGACCCAAAAAAATATTGAATTTTTTGCTTTTGGTTTTTTTTCTACATGAATCATAAACAATATATCTCGACCTATACACTTAAAGTTTTGAACTCTGAACTACAACAAAAATTAATTAACACTAAGAAGTTTATACCCCTACGGAAACTTTTCCAGGTCTCCACCTTTGAGACTTGACAATGTCTTCTCTAAACTCAAATCCACGGAACAAATCAAATTAATGCCAGTTTTGTTTTTCAGGTTTTTAAGTTTATATCTAAACTTCTCCACTCCACATTATGCTAAATTGATTTCTGTAATTTTGAACATATGTAAGTTTTAAATTTGATTGTGTGTTAAAACAAAACGTATCAAGATTTTAAAACAAACGATAAACAGAAACATTTAAATAATTATTAAAAAATAAAAAAAAAACTGCACATGAAAGTGGGCTGACGAAAAAAAATAAACAAAATTGGGCTAAAGAGAATAAATGAGTAAAAATGAAAGCCCAAAATGGCACGAAGTAATAAGATTCCTCAAGCGGTTATCTTAAATGCGGTTTAGTGGTATTATTCCGTACCGGAATTTCTGGTTCGATAGATCTTCTATAAACACCCAATATCCCTTCCCTCCACATTCGCTACAGAACATGGATCAGCCACGGCAAAGCTCGACGGCGTCTCAGCCACCGGAAACACCGTCCCAAGCGTCGGATACGGCTTCTAAACCGTCGGTTTTATCACAGATTCAACAACCGTCTTCCACCAATCCGATTTCCTCCTCCGTTTCCTCTATTCCTTCTTCCCCAGCCCCGACATCACCATCGCTCAATCCGAACCCTAATCCCCCTCAATACGCGCGTCCGGTGACATCTCCGGCGACGCAACAGCAGCAACACCTCTCTCAGTCTTTGGGTCGGCCGCCTCCACCGGCGTACTCGAGACCATGGCAACAACACTCCTCATACACTCACTTCTCCTCCGCATCGTCGCCATTGCTATCTTCCTCATCCACTCCGGCCTCTTCTTCTTCATCTTTACCTATTACTGGGCAGCAAAGAGGCGGCATGGCGATTGGCGTTCCAGCTTCCCCAATTCCGAGCCCCTCTCCTACACCTTCTCAGCCTTCGCCTTCTGCTTTTCCGGGCTCTTTTGGGCAGCAATACGGCGGATTGGGTCGTGGAACAGTCGGAATGTCAGAATCGACGTCCAATGCAAGTATCCCGCAGGTGAGCTTTTCTCTCACATGTGCCATGTTTCAAAGAATTGTGTTTGCTATAGCTTAAGTATTCAGAAGGTACAAGAAAAATACCAAATTTTTGTGTATGTGCAGGTTAGGTTGATGCAAGGAACGCAGGGAATTGGGATGATGGGAACGCTTGGCTCAGGTTCTCAAATGCGGCCAAGTGGGATTGCTCAGCACCAGCAGAGACCGACTCAATCGTCTCTAAGGCCAGCTTCCTCCCCAAGTAGCCAATCTTCTGTTCCCCAAGTAGGTATTTTTACACTGTTCTTGTGATTCGTATAAGATTATCCATTTGTACCTTAAAAAATAGGAAATCCAGCTTTGTGACTCATTGTGAAGAAGAAAATTTGGCTTGTGAGCGGAGAATGATTATCGCCTCATTAGCTCAAAACTTTTTGAAATACTAAGATATGAAGTTTCTAAGCGACTCACTAGCAAATCAATCGTTTTTCACCTCTTTCTTTGATTTATTAATTACTCATGTGTTCTGATGGCTGAATAGAGTTTTAGGTGACCATCACTTGGTGTTGGTGATACAGATACATCAGAGCTTAATTGATGTAGCATCATCGTTGAGCCACTCTACCTTGTGAAATCTTTCCAGACTTTTCTTGATAATGTCCTTGTTTATAATTTGAATTGGTTCCTTGACCAACGATCTTTTCTTTCATTGTTACTTTGGGTTCCTCTTAGAAAATTCTTAATTAACTTTGTTTGCAAACCCTTATCTCCCTATATTTTCCTTTTGGCAGAACTTTCAAGGGCATAGCCTTATAAGACCTTCACCTATTGGTTCTCCTGGTGTCCAATCTACTGGTGCAGCACAACAAAGCTTGCAAGCCATTAATCAACCATGGTTATCATCTTCTGCCCAAGGGAAGCCGCCTTTGCCACCCCCTTCATATAGACCGCAAGTAAATTCTCCCTCCATGCAACAAAGATCTCATATTCCTCAACAACATCTTTCCACGTCAGCAGCAACTTCACAGCCTCAGCAACAACAGTCTCAACAACAACATCAACCTCAAGAGCAGCTTCAACAATTGAGATCTCCCCAGCAGCCTTTACCTCACCCACATCAACCGACCCGGGTCCAAGGGTCGGTAAATCAGAAAGCTACGTCTCTGGCAATGCCAACCCAGCTTCCTGTGCTTCAACCAGGAAACCAAGCTAAAACCGTTTCAGCAGAGAATGAGGAGTCTGATGATCGTGTCCTGGGAAAAAGAAGCATCCATGAGCTACTTCAGCAGGTATCCACTGACCTCTCTTTTTATTCTCAAGTTTGGGCGATAATCCATTTGGCATATTGACCATGGAATACATTAGTATTCTCACTCACGGGTTGATTCTCACTTAATGTATGATTGATTTCCTCCACTTGGATAGATCTCTTATGGAGGAAGGAGTATGTTTTTGATAAAAATAAAAATAGAAGAGATATTGTGAGTGATCTGCCAATTACCTCGCATAGAAAGCCAAAAAGCATGCCATGGTGACCTTTGAACAGATTCAGCAATAACATATATCTTTAGTTTGGTGGTGTTCTGCACTCAAGCTTTGCTGCATGATATCCATTGATTTTTTTTTCTCTGAATTTAATATCCCTTGCCTATCCATAGATTGATCCGACAGAGAAATTGGATCCAGAGGTTGAAGACATCCTTGCTGATATTGCTGAAGACTTTGTGGAGTCAGTAAGTAGCTCACACCACTTTGTTTTCCAACACGTTTTCTGTGAATATTGTTATAGGGTTAACAGTAAAAGTTTCTGTCCTCTGATAGTTTTTTTCTCTAACTCCTGCTCGTGTTACCTTTTATCCAGATCACAACTTTTGGCTGTTCTTTAGCCAAGCATAGAAAGTCAGATACTCTAGAGGCTAAGGACATCTTGCTCCATGTTGGTTAGTTCTGATTGATATGGTGTGCCCTTTTCTTTTGATTTCTGTTTCTAATTACAATGTTTAATTTCGTTTCGTTTTGGTATCTCTTTCCCTTAAATGTAGAAAGAAACTGGAATATCAGGCCTCCTGGTTTTAGCAGTGATGAGATCAAGACATTTCGAAAGCCAGTAAGGATCATTTACATATTTTTTGTGTAATCAATTTCTCCATTTTTTAAGCAGGGAATTATCGTATACCCAAGTTAACTTCTAACTTCTTTGGTTGTTTTCTTGGAAAATGTTTTGCAGCTGACAACAGAGATTCACAAAGAGAGACTTGCCGCTGTAAGTTCTTAAGTAAAAGCACAAATGATTTAAAAGTATTAGATTTTATGCAACGAGTAGGAAATAAACTTTTGTGTTGAAGTTTTCTTGTTGACTTTGTATATGCATTGTGGGTTTTGAAGATAAAGAAGTCCGTCACGGTAACAGAAGCAGCAAACGCCAGGAATCCGTTCGGGCACGGGACGGCTAATGCAAGAGGTGGTCAGGCAAAGACGCCTGCTAATCCCATGGCCTTTACAACTTTCAATCACTGATGTATTAGATCAACCCTCCAATCGGGCTTGGTAGGAATTTTCCATTAAAAAGGTACAAACTTTGTAACACCCATTTTGTAACTTTATCTAGATCTCACAGTCTAAGATGACGACAAGCATGGAGGTTCCACCCTGGATCTTAATTTTAACCATAAGTAAAAGTATCTTTACCACCTTATGGGATTGAATTGATTAGATATGTTGCAAAGCACAAAAGTGTACCAACAGAGAAATAAGAAGCGGTTATGAAACCAGACTAGCCGGTATTATCCATTAAACAGATTCTTCTAATACAGTTGAATCTTCCATAGCTCTGATCAGTTTGATACTGATGTCTGGACATTTGGGGGATTGTACAGGTACAATATTGGGTGCAATTTTTGCTTCTCATTAGTCTCTTACCCCTCAACGATCTTCACTGGCGTCCTGCAGTATAAAACCGAAAAGATTATCTAAGGCTTGTTTTGTCGATCAGAGTTTACCGGGTTTTAGCCAATTGATCTCACATACCCGAAAGGAGACTGCTTGATTGACAACAGCTCAATGTCAAGCTGCAAAAGGAAGGTACCAGAACATGAAAACCATTTTTAGGAGCCAGTAAAACTCGAACCGATTCATTTTTAACGACATAGCTTGATTACCTCAATTGTTGCATTTGGAGGAATCTCTTGCACTCCTTTCTTCCCGTAAGCAAGCTCGGGAGGAACAATCACCAATCTCTGTGTATAAATCTCAAATGGTCATCAAAACAAGACTTCGAGTTTGAGCCGTCTGACTCCATAAAGCCTTTCAGTTTCAATAACTAACCTGACCACCTACACGCATCCCTTCAACGCCAAGGTCAAGTCCTTTCAGAACATTCCCTTTCTCTGATTGCCCGACGTCAAACCCGTAAGGCTGCAAAAACGCCATGTTATCGATTAAGGATTCTCACGTATTCAAGCACAGTAATGGATTCTGTGAGATTGCCTTGTACAGACCGTTCCACCTCCAACGCCAAGTCCTTGTCGACTTGTCATGAATGTTATCCCTTTCCATTTTGCAACATAGTGAACCTGCAACACAGTCCCTTTAGGTTAAGCATCAAAGCTTGTCATATCCGTAAGCTTTTACACGCCGAAAGTTAACCAGGAAACGTATTCACAACCGTACTGCGACCCGAGATCCTTTCACAGCCTCTGCCCCATTCCCAACTTTTATATCATAATACCTGCAACAAAAGAAACCGAATGCAAAACCAAACTTATGATTTTTACCATAAAGACTCGATCTTTCAATCCTTTTTGTGATACAATTACTCTCTTTCGGGTGGAGTAAGGCAACTACTGAGGTTAAATTCAAACGAAATTAGATGCATCGGATATGGGATTTTAGGTGGGAAGGCAGGTTCTGAAACATTTTGAATGTCTCATAAACGCAACTCTCAAGTATGTATGAATGCATCATGATCTTGGTGTGTAGTAAAGGGGAATGTACGGACTTGAGACCATTGGACAGAGTCGTGAATTCGCTGTCCGGTATCTTAGATGCACGTAGCTGCAGAGGATTGATTGTATGTAAGAGATTTATTCAAGTCAAAAACAAGCATATCTTATATAATGTATGTATAGATATCTATGCTTACAGCTCTTCTGCTGGTGCTTACGGCCTCAGCTGAATCGGTAGACAAAATCTCAGAACCTGTATTGATTCAGACAACAACGTTTTTAGGATTATTATTGAAAGCTAGCTTTTAGTGGAAATGCAAGAGATTAGAAGTAGTAAAGGAAAAGAATCTAACCGGCGGCGAGGAGACATCCAAGTAAAACCCTTCTTCCTTCGTAGCTCACCGGCGCCGGAGAATCGACGGTCTCTGATAGTATGACCCTTTCGCCGCCGGGAGACGGTAACGAGCATCGGTACGGTTTGAGCTGCCTTCTTCCTACAAATTTGAAGAAAACGCAAAAAATGTCTTGATTCTTGGTTCAGAACATACACGTATTTGTAAGGTGTATACATAGAGAGAGAAGCAGTGTACTTGATGGAAATGGAATGGAGGAAGAGAGAGAGTAATGGAGAGGGTGAAGAAGTTTCATTGTTAAGATCATCGTTTCAAAGTTTTTGTGTTACTTAAGAGGTTGTGTCCGAGTCAAAGAAACTTTCTGATGCTTGTGTTTCTTCAGGGCTTTGCGTTCAATTGTGTGTGTGAGAGTGCGAGAGAGAGAGGAAGAAGAAAAAGGGATAAAATTGGAATTCTCATCCACACAAGTTTAGGATTTCAGATTCTCTCACCCTCACCGTTACTCCCACACTTGATGTTGAACAACTTTTTATTTTATTTTTCCTTAACTTGGCTAAACATATACAATGTATTTCACCATTTCATTTTTCAATATAATAATATTTCCACCAACCGCATCCAATACTTAAAAAAAAAATGTTTCGCACATATTTTCTTGTTTCGTATTTATGGCATGACATTTTAATTAAAAAGATACAATAATAAATCAAAAATAGAATTAGTAGCTTGCAATAATATAACGACGAAACATTATTAAGGCAACGGAGTAACGGACACAGCTTTTTGATTTCACATGCGCCAAATCGGCATTTACAAGTTACAACCAAACTTGTATTTTGTGCTTTTACAATCAGTCACATCACTATTATTTGATTTAAGTAAATACAAGTATTATTTGATTTAAGTAAATACAAGTATTATTTCTCTTTAAATATTACCTCTTACGAATTCTTAAACCAACCGATCACAGGTTGTTTTGTTTGCAAGACTGCCGCCGCCACCACCTGCTCTCTCTCTCTCTCTCTCTAAACCGGAGCCGCCATGGATTCCGTCCGGCTCTCAACGGCTCCGTCGTCTCTCCGTAGCCAAATGTTAGGTCGACTCGTACCTCCTCACATGCACCACATTCCCCTGCCATCTTGTAATCGCCACTGCGATGGCCGCATCCTCCGATCAAAACCAGTTATCGGAATCACTCGATCTCGGAATCACGTGTCTCCGGTGGCTGTTATTTCCCGAGACGAAACGTCCATGGCTCCGCCGCTTCCGACGGCTTCTCCTCTGCCACGTCTCAAGGTCTCTTCGAATTCGCTGCGATACCCGGCCGGCTACCTCGGTGCGGTGCCAGATCGTACGAGCGATCCCGAGAACGGAAGCATCGCTGAGGCTATGGAGTATTTGACGAATATACTGTCCACCAAGGTTTACGACATCGCCATTGAGTCACCACTACATTTGGCGAAGAAGCTATCGGAGAGGTTAGGTGTTCGCATGTTTCTTAAAAGAGAAGACTTGCAGCCTGTAAGCTTCTCCTTTTCGAATCACCATTTCTCCATTACCCTCGGATTCTGATTTCAAGTTTAATTGCAATTTCATTGTCATTTCTGAAACATTTAAAGGGTATACTGTATACATTTGGTTGATTTTTGCAGAATCCTATATGAAATTGAGGCTATATTTGAGTGTGTGTCTGCGGTTCAGGTTTTCTCGTTTAAGCTTCGTGGAGCTTACAATATGATGGTGAAACTTCCGGCAGAGCAATTAGCAAAAGGTGTTATATGCTCCTCAGCTGGAAACCATGCTCAAGGAGTTGCTTTGTCTGCTAGTAAACTCGGCTGCACCGCCGTGATTGCTATGCCTGTTACAACCCCAGAAATCAAGGTATTTGCATTAGGGTTTCTGATGTCTTGAATCCTTGTTTCATCTGAAGTTAGTATCTGATGGTCTTATGGGATTAAAAAAAAAAACAGTGGAAATCAGTGAAGGATTTGGGTGCGACGGTTGTTCTTGTTGGGGATTCTTATGACGAAGCACAAGCATATGCTAAGAAACGAGCTGAAGAAGAAGGTCTGACGTTTATACCTCCTTTTGATCACCCGGATGTTATTGCCGGACAAGGGACTGTCGGGATGGAGATCACGCGGCAAGCTAAGGGTTCATTACATGCTATATTTGTGCCTGTCGGTGGTGGTGGTTTAATAGCTGGTATTGCTGCTTATGTGAAGAGGGTTTCTCCCGAGGTACAACTGTGATTGCTTTTGGCAATGTCACGTTGCTCTTACGCTCAATTAGATGGTTCTGTTCTTGTTATTAATAGCAACTTGTGACAAAATTCTCCATTTTTCTTGAGAAATGATTTCCTTTGTTTATCTAGATCTGCAGCTCCTGTCAACTTATCGTGAATTCTGGGTTTTTCAGGTGAAGATCATTGGTGTAGAGCCAGCTGATGCAAATGCAATGGCGTTGTCCCTGCATCACGGTGAGAGAGTGATATTAGACCAGGTTGGGGGTTTTGCAGATGGTGTAGCAGTTAAAGAAGTTGGCGAAGAGACTTTTCGTATATGCAGAAAGCTGATGGATGGTGTTGTTCTTGTCACTCGTGATGCTATTTGTGCATCAATAAAGGTAAGGTATATCCTTTATTTGCTATCGCTTGTGATATGGTTTTTTAGCCTCTGCACAGCGCATAGTGGGTAATCATATACTTGTCTCTACAGGATATGTTTGAGGAGAAACGGAACATATTAGAACCAGCAGGCGCCCTCGCGCTCGCTGGAGCTGAAGCATACTGTAAATATTATGGCCTAAAGGACGTGAATGTTGTAGCCATAACCAGTGGGGCAAACATGAACTTTGACAAACTGAGGATTGTGACAGAACTCGCCAATGTCGGTAGGCAACAGGAGGCTGTCCTTGCTACTCTCTTGCCGGAAAAACCTGGAAGCTTTAAACAATTCTGTGAACTGGTGTGCGTTTGGTATTGCAGCATGTAGAAGTTAATCCCATTACAGAGCGAATCTAATACAATACATTAATCGATGCAGGTTGGACCAATGAACATAACCGAGTTCAAGTATAGATGTGGCTCGGAAAAGGAAGCTGTTGTACTATACAGGTAAGTCTGCTCCTGGAAAATGCCTTCTTTCCGGAGTGGTTATTCATCCTCTAATCCCCACAATTTTGTGTGTTGTTGTTTAGTGTTGGAGTGCACACAGCCGGAGAGCTCAAAGCACTACAGAAGAGAATGGAATCTTCTCAACTCAGAACTGTCAATCTCACAACTAGTGACTTGGTGAAAGATCACCTGCGTTACTTGGTACGTAAATCGATTTCTCTCTGTGCTTACTGATTTCCCCTTGAGGATTACTACATTTCCAAGTAATTTCCATTGATTGATGCAAAGCTGATATGTGTGAATCACATTGTAAATAAATCAGATGGGTGGAAGATCAAGCGTTGAAGACGAGGTTCTATGCCGATTCACCTTCCCTGAGAGACCCGGTGCTCTAATGAACTTCTTGGACTCTTTCAGTCCACGGTGGAACATTAGCCTTTTCCATTACCGTGCACAGGTTTGTTTCACAATTCACCAAAAAAAGCGTTGATGCAACTTTGAGGCTCCTTCTTACTAGACAATCTTCATTCTTTCAAAAATAGGGTGAGACAGGCGCGAACGTGCTGGTCGGGATCCAAGTCCAGGAGCAAGAAATGGAGGAATTTCGAAACCGAGCTCAAGTTCTTGGATACGAGTATTTCTTGGTAAGTGATGACATCAACTTTAAGCTTCTGATGCACTGAGTTTAAAGCTGTGATGAAGAAACCAAATCCGATCCGAGGAGAAGTAGAAGAACGCATCAGAGTCGTCCTTGTGTCCATGGTTGTTCTTGAGCTCTCTTAGAAACAAATCTGTGACTCTTCTGTTTTCTCACGGGTCTGTTCGATGGGCTTTTTTTTGTCACAGGACTGTCACGCTAGCCCAATGTGTAACCTTTATTTCCTACGATCTCTCCTCGCTATGTTGTAGACTTTGGATACCTTTCAGCAAATAATTTGAGAGGCTAATCTCCAATAAAACTTTGTATTTTGCTTTCTAGTATTTTAAATATTTTACAAAATGGTAGAAGACACTACCTTCTAGTTATTTTTGTTAGTTAAATAGAGACCTTAAAATATTGTGATGCATTTTTTATCATCGTTTAAAAATATAAAACTCTAGGCATGTTCGTTTGCTCATCCAGATGGTCCATCTAGATGAAGATGTTTTTTGATGTTCGTTTAGTGTCAAAAACGAGCATCATCCAGATGGATCATCTGAATGAGTTTTAAAAATTTACACTAATTTTCAAAACTCATCTCGATGAGCCAAATCGGTGCATCTTCATCCGGATGAGTATTGGAGATGCATCCAATAAATTTAAAATTTAAAAGGACAAAAATACCCGTACAAAAACAAAACAAAAAATTGTAAAATATCATTTTCCAAAAACTATAAAATCGTAAAATCGCATTTTCTCG
>OVAY01002699.1:0-15717 GCA_900406395.1 Kernera saxatilis | reverse complement strand
ATTTACATATTACACATTTATTATATAAACTATAATTCCGCGCAACGCGTGAAACTCATCCTAGTTTACTTATATTTTTAACATTACTATTATAGTGTTTAGTGACGTATTTTATATGATTTATACATGTTCATGTCAGCTATAACGTCGCTGTCATCAGCTAGGGGGGGAAAAAACAATCTGAACCAATTCGAACTGAATCAAAATTTACCGATCCAAACTCGAACTTAATTTTGAGACAACATAAACGGTATATAAATTTTACCGAATTATCCCAACCAAATATGAACCAAACATTAATTATATGGAACCAAACCAAACTACCGGAGTTATTTTTGTTTTGTTTCATACTTTTCATTTGATGGATTTTTTTCCTAAATTTTAAAGAGGAAATTTTAGTTTCTTAGTTATTTGCGAATGTAAATGTGATTAAAAATAAAATTTTAAGTTTATAAGTGAAACATATTGTATATGGAATAATAAATATATTGATCTCATATTATCCCAACATGGTCGGATATATATACCTAGTTATTATTAAGCATAAAGAAGCATACTGTAACAGAAACAATTTGGAAATTAAGTAGTATAAAATTTTGTATTATCACACCAATTATATTCCAATACTTTTTTCCGCAGTATATGAAATAAATCAAATATATCAAAAGTACAAATTTAGTCAAATATCAAAGTGTAATTAATGCCTTAAGCTCATACATATTCTCCTATAATTGCTTTCACACCATGCACCAGATAAGATAAATTCATTTTTTTCATAATCACAATTAACCAAACATAATGAGCAAATCATTTTTCAATACTTGTGTTGTTTCAGTTACTATTCTATCATTGATTTTCAATGTCAGAACAGTGCATAGCATCACATGTCCTGATGTGATGGACACTTTGATGTCGTGTTTGACATATATTACCGGTTCAAAAGATATTTACCCAACACCAGATTGTTGCAACAGTTTGAACACAATATATCGTGGAGTTCCGACAACACAGGATCGTCAGGTTTTTTGCGACTGTGTGGAACAAAATGTAAAATCGATTAAAGGAGTAGACATCAAGAAACTGATCAGTGTACCTAAACTTTGTGGCATTTCTTTGCCAGTGACCTTTGACCCAACGATTGATTGTCGCAGGTAAATTGTTAATACTAAAAATAATAATACTTCTTTTGTTTCAATATGTAAAATGTTTTGAGAATCTTTTCTTGTTTCAATTTATTTGAATGTTTCTCACATTTCTATGCAAAAATTTACTCCTATTTTATTTCAGTTTTTACAATATTAAATTGACAAAAAGGTCAAAAGCCAAAGATCATTACTACCAATATAACTTTTTGATGAAGTGTTTCTAGTTAGATGATTTTCATTTTCATTTAGAAAATGCAAAAAAATATATAAATAAATTCTTTTATTAGGTAAAACATCCAATATATTGAATCGGAAGTATTGATTTTGTACCTATATAATTTCACTTTTCATCAAAATTTATAATATCAAAATTTATTTTACAGAAACTGTTAATTGTTAGTATATTTCTCCTTTAACTTCTTAGTAATTTTTATACAGCGTTAAAGTTTAAGGCGACGGCAAAATCGGAATCAGCATAGAGATATTTGAAGACATTATGTATTTTTTATAAACTTAGAATAATAAGATATGACTTCTCTTCTTTTTTATATTTTCTAAAATTTAAACCAAATAGTATGAAAAGCTGGATTTAAATTTGAAGTTAGATATATATTATGGAGAGCTATGAGACTTTCTGTTATAAAAATATGGAAAAGTTGCAAAACGTGATTTAACAATTTGACTTATAGAAACATTTAAACAATAATATCAAACTTGTATTTATTTATTTTAGTTATTATCATGTGCACAACACGTAATAGTACCTAACAATATGGAGGAAATTTGCAAAAATATTCTCAAAATTTAATGTACTAAGAATGTATTCCAAACAACACTATACCACGTGTGGAGTGAGCGAAACGCTAGACGTCATCACCGTATGATTCAACGAGAAATCTATGTCTCGAATCTTTGCAGAGTTTCTATTAGAAGTGCAATTTTAATATTAAAAAAAAAGAAGTAATTGTCACAATATTTAATTCAAGGACTTTGTATTATAACCAAATTTCGTTTGTTTACGCGTTTTTGGGCATGCCATGTCTCATCAAACACAATGTGTTAGCCATTTCAGGACCACATTATCTTACGCGTCACCGAGAACACAATGTGGGCATATCCAAAACAAATATTAATTATTTCAAAATTACTCGTTTTCCAGAACAAAGATTACTAGCACATATGATTTTGGATAGAAATTACTACACATAATGTAACATTTTTAAAATGACATGTACGTAGGTCATGGACTCACAATTTTATAGGGTTATGTGACAATTTAAAATTTTCGATTTGTTGAAGAATTTGATTCAATTGAAATCCAATTTTTCGATAACTGGAGGACGTCGAGTGGTTTAACTTGGGTTAGAGGCTGAAGAAGAAGACTCCACCTTGAAGAGAGGGTTTGCTAAAGAAGAAACACTACTTCAAAGGAAAGGTTCGTTGTTTGTATTTTTTTTTTTTTTTNAAAGGTTTTTTTTTTTTTTTTTTTTTTTTTTTTTTTTTTTTTGAATTGAATGTTAAATTATATTCAAACCAAAAATCCTGTTTTTACATCAAGTGCTTCAAAAAATCAGAGCAAAATATTTATAGAAGGAAACAAACTATCCTAAGAACGAGTTGCAAACCTTGTGGTGAGGGCAGTCTCGTAGTGAGGATCTTGAGCACGGATCGTCTGAATTCGATTCCGAACCGTCTTGTCGATTGTCATGGTCATACGATGAATTGAAATCTTTTTTCCTCCATGCCGCCTACTATTTCGTTCCTGCCAGATGCTGGCAATTAATGCTTGAAATACATACCTTAGGAGAAATCCTTCAACCTGAGGCAGAGGAGGATCTGAGACTAGGATCAGAACCGAATCCCAATCTGTAACAAAATGATGGCTCAGTATAACTTTTACAAGATTTGTCCAAATCGCTTTCGAGTAATCACAAGAGAAGAAAAGATGGTTCCGAGTTTCAGCCTGAACTCCACAAAGAACGCATTCGCCTCCAATTCCCGGGTTCCATATTTTCATCCGATCGCCCGTTGTTAGACGGTTGTTGATAGCAAGCCACGCGATGAAAGTAAACTTGGGAGTTCGGTGTTTGAACCAAATGCCTTTTGACCAGAAAATCTTAGAGGAGTGAACTCTGATCTGATGCCATGTATCATGCGATGAGAACTTTCCTTTAAACACCCCTGTTTTTGAACGCCACACTTGTCTGTCATCTTCTCCAACAGTTCGGTGGCTGCGTGTTTCAGAAATGAGATCCTCTATTTGGTTAAGCAGGTCCACTCGGTGACGTCTCCGTCTATGTGAATCCAGCACCCACGACATCTTCGCATTTGCAGGTATACCGAGATCAATCACTCCACGAGCTCCAATCTGGTTCATTAGTTCACCCAACCCCGACCAATTATCAAACAAGGTTCGTTGTTTGTTACTAACCGATGTGTATAAAACCTGTCTTTTACGCTTCGTCTTTCTCGAGTTTGTAAAACATGATATAGTGAATTTTTGGATCTTCTGGTTGAGACGTAGGGATCATTCAAATCAAGTGTTCTGAACTCGTAAATCCTCGAGTCCCTTTTGTTTTCTCTTCTTAACTTGTTTCTCGTAATCGAAAACCAAAACCGGTAGTTCAAGATCGACATCTCCAGTTTCGATAATCTCAGAAGTTAGATGTTATAAGATGCGATGATATCAGAGCACCATGTTATAAGATGCGATGTCTATCACACGTATAACAAATAATTTTTCTGTGTCATTTCGCAGATTACAATATTTTGTATTATTAAGCAAATTTCCCTAATTTTTAATATAGCTCTAAAAGGAAGAATATTTGAATCCAAATTTAGAACTCTAACTTTGCTCTTAACATAAAAAACCAAAAAAAAAGACTAACTTTGACGCTAAGTTTGAAAAAGTACATACGAATACAAGATAAGTTTAAACTCGCACATATAGAGTCATCAAAAGCAATACTATTGTTGTTGTTTTTTTGTTAACAAAGCAATACTATTGTTGTTACACACGGAAACAAACGCAGGAACCAAAGTGGCTAACCTGTTACGGAGAGTAGGCACTTTTGCAACTTCTCTCTATCATACATATTCACATTGAATATCAGATTCCTCATCTTCATCTTGTTCCGGTTGCAGATCGAAAAGTTCTCCGCTCGGGTTGAAAGACACTCTTCTTGGCTCAGACTCGCTATTTTGTGACGTTCTTTGTGGCGATGGTGTGATCTGCACGGTTGGAGGGCTTGGAATATCTTGGGTAATAGGTGAACTCACATTATGAACGGCACTGTTCTTGAAAGTATGCGACTTTATGTCTTTCTCATCAAAGATTCTAAGCAAAGACATTGGCTTTGTCCATAAGGAATTCTCGGAGTCTTGAAACAGCCTGTGCCTGTGTTCGTACAAGAAGTTGGCCACGAAGACGAGAAGTGCCAAGATTGAAGCAAGGCCTGCTATTAGAAACAGACCCCAGAAGCTACTAAGGCTGAGGTGGTTTGACGAAAGAGCAGGGTTTTGATCAGGACAGTTACTCTGTTTCTTGAACCACTTATCCTCGATGTGTTGCATATCATCGCCTTGAGTCACGTTCAAGATCGCCCTTGAGACATCATCCGTCAAGGGTGAATTCTTGGGGAATACCTACACACCGATGCAAGCAATGAAAATACATGAATACTCGAATATACATACTCTTTTGCTCTTTTGTCAAAGTATAAGGTAAAAAACACTTACAAAGCCAAAACCAGCAGTCTTGAAGGAAGGTTCAACCATGGCATAATTCGAGCAGTTCTGAGAAAGGATATCTTTAAGGTAGGCCCCTTCGTCGAAAGATGCTGCTATTGTCCCATTGGAAAAAAGCTCGTTACATTCTTCGGCGGAACAAAAAGACTTGAGCTGAGATTCTTGAAATCCTTGCTTCTTCAAAAGCTCAAGCACGAAAGCGCCACGTTGGAACCCAACATATTCGTTGTTTTTTATGAGATCTTTCCAATTTGTGACCTCTGGCTGAAACCGTTGTACCGTGAGGAAAGAGGTGAGATTCGCTGTGTAGCTCTGAATCAGCACAAGCACCACGAAGCACCACACAACCACCACAAACCTCGCTAAATTGCTCACCACCTTCTCACCTATATATATATACACCGCACAATATGGTCAGCCTATATATTGTAAATTCATCATTTGTCGATTCTTTGATTGCTTGTAAATAACTTACGGTGGGCAAAGTTCATAGTGGAGAAGGAGAACCAGAAACTGGTGCCGATCTGGTGGTGAGGCGGTCCACGAAAGTCGGTATTGACTCTGTGTTCTAAAATCCACACAATAAACCCGATGAATACGAAAAAGCAACCGGTGGTGACCCATAGGTCGAAGCTCCAAGGTTTGAGGAACACCCATGTGTTCTTGTTCCTGTTGTCTTTGAGCGGCACCATCATAAACACTCCAGACTCTGTGTACGGTAACGTGAAATCAACAAACAGAGACCTGTTTGCTATGATGGTTACATCTCCCACAACTGCGTCCCACCTCTGAGGCATTTATTAAAGATACATTAGAAATCATATATACATCGATATAATCTAGTATATAATAACCATAAATCACTCTAGTCATTGTAAAACTTTCAGATTTTTACTTTTAAGTTGAAATAGGGAAAGGAAGAGAGAACTAACCCCTTTATAGACTTGGTATACCAAATCGTCGTAGTTTTCATCCGGAGACTCGAAAGCATAGTATTGAGGAATGACCAAGTAAGGCAACTTTTTAAGAGTAGCTTCAAAGACGTCTATACAGTAACCTGTTGGGGTCATTGCGTTACTGATCGGATCTATATTTACCTTTACAAAATTGAAGAAGCCTTTCTTCACTGGAACCCCCACTCTAAGCTTCTTCCCATTCGTTGTTATCTCCCATCCTTTTGGGACAACTTTCGAGTTTCCGGGCCATATCACTGGCCCAAACCTCTCCACTGAAAACGACGTAGTTTTGTTTGACTTTGCTTTCACGAGTCCACTGCTTGGTCTCCAGAATCCGATAACCCTCTCTTCGTTTCCAATAATATTGATGATCTCAAACGTTGATGACTCGAGCTGCCGGTTAATGAGTTTAAACTCTCCTGCTAAACCTTTGAATCTTACATTTGAGAGAGCCTTTTGAAGACTTGGACCATAGCGAGAGATCCCTAGGGTCCCCAGATCTGTCATGTTATTTGGCGAGGCGCTAGCGTTATCATACCGCAAGTTCTTTGTGCTTGCTTTCTCCACGGCCATGGCCAATGCAGTGATCGAATCATATGCCCATACCGCGAAAACGTTCAGCTCCGCATCATCCCCCATCAATGGATTCTCCTTCTTGAACTTTTTCTTCCATCTCAAACTGAAATCTTTGAGCTCTTTTGATTTGGGGATATGGCTCCTCACACCCAACACCCCTTGCATATTCTCCAAGCTGCTACCGTGTTCGTTAGATCTCATCAAATTCATTATTCCATCTGTCAATAACCAAACATATCCTTCCTCCATCATCCCGATCTCTCTAGCTTTCTGAAAAAACCGAAAACCAAGACTTGGTGCCATGTGGACAACGAATACCCTTGTCTGCATCGTCATTAGCTTATAGAGCTCCTTGAGAAACTGAACATCGTTAGCTTCTTGAGGGATCAAACTTCTATAGACTACAAAAGCTTGCACGTCTTGTAAAGCATCAGCCAAGTAGGGCACTATTCCTTCTCCGAATTCGTTGTCCACGTTAATGGTGATGACACTTCTCCACCCGAAGGATTTGACAAATGGCTGCAACGGCTTTGACCTGGGATGAGTCATCGAGAGTAGCCCGGACGAAGTAAGGGCTGTTGATGGGTGTCAGTAGTGGGCTTGTTGCGGAGAATGTGATGGTCGGTACTTGAGATTCGTCGGCCAGCCTGATCACAAACTCGGCTTGCATAGAGCTTCTTGGTCCGATGATGGCACTCACTTGCTCGTTCTTGAGTAGGTCCAAGGCTGCTTGCACCACAAGCAAACACAAAGAATAAGAAAATAATGAAGGTTAAATTTTTCACTACAATTAACACTTCTTTAAAAACTAACAGTTGAATAATTGACCAGACAATAATCATTTACACGAGTGCATGGTCACCGTTGAATAATTGAATTATTGACCAGACAATAATTGACCAGACTTCTTTAACCATCGACTAGTGCATGGTCACCGACACTTTCAAGCTAAGGAAGAAAATGAAGACTTTGTCTAAATACAGCTTGCCTTATCTACAGACCACATAAGAGGACACTTGGATCCTGAATAGTCAACAGAATGTATCATTCTATTCCGATGAAGCATCTTGTTTCGTAGGTTAAGAAGACCAAGTTCATTGCCAAAAAAAAAAACAAGACCAAGCACTAGTTTGCTACAAAAATCAAAATAAAAATTATTTTCTGGATATATCATATATGTACAACGGTATATTTCTCTCACTATAAATTTTTGTAATCAAATTTTAGTTATACAAATATGTTTAACGATAGATACGTTAACCGCTTTTACATTTTACGTAGATCGAACAAAAAAAATAAAAAAAAATTAATAATAAGATTGTTTCAAATTTGTAGTCGAAAATTGCAGCTAAACAATGTTTTCACAGCTAGATTTGTAGCAAAATTTTTTTTTAAAAAAAAAAAAAAAAAAGCATTGTACCGCACGCTTAAAATTGTATTTCAATATTCCATTTACGATGATTATATAGATACGAATGACTAATGGTAAATCCATAGGTAGAGTAAATATGCTACTGAAAAATAATTTTTTGTTGAAGGTTCTTGTAGTTGCTTGAGTCAACCCAAAAATGTTGAGAAAAGCTGTACATGTATGGCTATTATTGAAATAGCCTACAATATGAAGTCACGAAAAAGAATAATTAGATTCAGTGAAAATAGCACCCAAATAGTTAAATCATGTCTGGCCCTAACCCTTAATTCCTAACTCTTTCATTCCAGTGGCGGAGGCAGAAAAATCACTTGTTAGGATCAAAATATTTGTTTTATAACTAATATTTGTGCGTAAACTTTACTAGAAAATCTTAAAGATGCACCTGAAGCTCACTCATAGTTTAGAATCATTTTATCACTGTTTCATTTTTCACAATATTAAGTACCTATTTTTTTATAATAAAAAAATTAATCAATCATTTAAATATATATTACTAGTACGATTATGATATTTACCATATTTATTATAGATAAGCATTTTTCAACGGTCACAGTTGCAACGAAAAAAATTAAAAAATAGTTTTAAAAGCAAATATTGCATCTTTGTGTGCATTAACTTGATTGCAATGGCGATGGTAATTGAACAAATGGAATAAGAAGATGTAAAGCATAAACTAACAAGAATTGAGATTAATAATGGTCATGTTTTTAAATATATATTCACTTTTGATGAGTTTTATTAGATCAAGACTTTCTAATATATTTTTTTGTTGGGCTGTATTTGAATTGAAATTTGGTAGGGGTTAGTCAATTAATGTTTTGGGTTAGGGTCAACTTAGAATATTTAATAAAAATTAAACTATTTACTTAAATTTTATGGGTGTCAATTGACCCCCTCCTAACAAGCTACCTCCGCCACTGCGAACGATGCGTTACAAGCGAGAGAAGAACCGAACCTGCAGCTGAAGCCTGAACAACATTTTCCAACGAATCTCTGACGTGAATCGCAAGTCTTGTGGTGTAATCAGCATGATTTTCGTAGAAATCGGACAACGACATGTTAATGGAAGTGAGGCAGATCTTGGAAAACGGAGTTTGGAGATCAAGCACTACTCCTACCTTGATTTCACTTGTTTGTTTTTTTCCTAAACCAACCTCCATCAAAACAAAACCCCAAACGAACAGGACAAAGTAACCCAAAAAGGTGTTATTAGTTTTTGTAGTGTTCATCATCTTCATCCAAAGATTGACGAACTTTATGTGATTCTTTATTTCCCTTTTTCTATTGGATATATATATATATACACAAAAGAAGGAAAGAGACGTAGAGAATTAAAAATTAATATATGCTTTGGAAGAAGGGAAAGATTGAGGAAGTCTCTTTAGTATAATAGTTAAAAAAAAATATCTCTACTATATTTTCTATGGGAGTTTGACTCTACCTTTATGCAAAAAGTTGAAAAAATTGTTCAAATCGGTCCTGTTGAAAAAAAAAAAGGATAGATCTTAACAAAAATACAATAAAGTTTCTGGAATATTGTTAAATAATCCGGAATATTTTCATAAATACAATTTTTTGGTTTTGTTTTACAAATATATCACCGTTTGTAAATTCAAAGATAAATACAACATATTTAATTTTTAAGAAAAGTTCATATATAAATCCTTTAATATTTCTTAAATTTTTTAGAAAGCCTTATAATAAAAAATTTGCTCTATGCAATTTTTGGAATTTTAATATATTGGTGATAATTTTGGAAAACAAAACCTAAAATATATATAATTTGAAACTTGAAAGAGAAAATGGAGATCGAGGGAGAGGGGGTAAGAGCAGGCCCGGCTCAACAAATTGGAGGGCCCAGAAACAAAAGAAATTCCTTAAATTATTTTTGTTTTTGTTTTTTGAACATAAATTCCTTAAATCGTTGTAAAATTGTAAGGGGCATTTTAAAAATACTATGTTTGTTAGTCATAAGTCTACGTTTTCACCAAATGGTTTTGTAGTCATTACTAGCCACCACTAGCCAGTAATTAAGGATCCGTTGCTCTTTGCTATGGAAAATCACTGGCATGTTAGCTATGAATGGACACATTTAATCGATGGTTAAGGAAAACAATTAGTGACTAATACTCCATTTTTCTTGTTAAAACTTCGACATTTTTCTAGTTAAAATGTCGAAGTTGCCTCCCATCATGTCTGCGAGGTTGATCGATGATCAGAACTCGGAATTCATAGTAGTTTCAGGAGACATCAAATAAAATTGTTTCATATCATGCGGTAATTCATTTTGGTAATTCATTGCATGCGGTAATTACCAAATAAAATTGTTTCATATCATATGATTGCGGTAATTCATTTTTATCTCACCATCGTATCAGCTTCGTCATCTTCATCTTGTTCCAGTTGTGGAGTGGAAAGTTCTTCGCTCTGAACAAGAGACAATCTTCTTGCTTCAAACTCCCTGTTCTGCGACGGACTTGGTGGACATGGTGTGATCTGCACTGTCGAAGGTGTTGGAGTCCACTGAGAAGTAGGTGAACTCACATTATGAACGGCACTCTCCTTGAACGTGTGGGATTTTATGTCTTTCTCATCAAAGATTCTAACCAAAAACGTTAGCTTCCTCCACAAGGAAACTTCGGAGTCCGCAGCATATAGTGTGTGCCTGTGTTCGTAAACGAAAAGGGCCACGAAGACGAGAAGTGCCAAAAACGAAGCAAGGCCTGCTATTAGAAATAGACCCCAAAAGCTACTGAGGCTAAGACGGTTGTGCGAAAGAGCAGGGTTGGTATCAGAACTATCGCTCTGTTTTTTGAACCATTTGTTCTCGATGTGTTGCATTTCATCGTCTTCAATCACATCCATGATCGCCTTTGAGACATCAGCCGTCAAAGGCGAGTTCTTGGGGAATACCTACACACATATCATGGAATCAAAATATGCAAGTTTTGTAAAAGTAAGTAAAGTGAAAGGAAAAAAGAAAGGAACTTACAAAGCCAAAACCAGCACTCTTAAAGGAAGGTTCAACCATGGCGTATTTGGAGGAAAACTGAGAAAGGATAACTTTAAGGTAAGCCACTTCGTCGAACGCTACTGCAATACCGCCTTTCGATGTCCCATTGATCAAAAGCTTGTGGCATTCTTCGGCAGAATTAAAAGCCTTGAGCTGAGATTCTTGAAATCCTTGATTTTTCAAAAGTTGAAACACAAAAGAGCCGTTTTGATACCCTACGCACTCCCCATTTTCTATGAGATCTTTCACATTTGTGACCTGTGGTAGAAGCCGTTGCACTGTAAGGAAAGAGGTGAGATTCGCTGTGTAGCTCTGAGTCAGCACAAGCACCACGAAACACCACACCAAAACCACAAACCTCGCTAAATTGCTCACCACCTTCTCACCTATATACACACCGCACAAGTTAATACTATACCATTATAAATGTATAATCTTGTTTAATATTGATGATAAATTGGGATCTAGTCTATTATATTAGCAACACATACCTCTTCACTCAACACAACTATCATGCAAGAGTCAATAAACTTTAACATTTATCATTAGTGAATTCTTGATTGGTGTTGTTAGTAACTTACGGTGGGCAAAGTTCATAGTGGAGAAGGAAAACCAGAAACTAGTGCCGATCTGGTGGTGAGGCGGTCCACGGAAGTCAGTGTTGACTCTGTGTTCCAAAATCCACACAATAAACCCAATGAAAACGAAAAAGCAAGCGGTGGTGACCCATAGGTTTAAGCTCCAAGGTTGTAGGAACACCCATGTGTTCTTGTTCTCATTGTCTCTCAACGGCACCAACATAAACACTCCAGACTCTGTGTACGGTACCGTGAAATCAACATAAAAAGACCTGTTTGCTCTGATGGTTACATCTCCTGCAGATGCGTCCCACGTCTGCCTCATTTATCAATAATATGTTAGAAATCATGTTGTTCTAAGATGATTTAAAATCTGATATATTACTTCAATTAGGCTCTTCTCAAGCGAGCATGAGGAATACCATCGGCCAAAAGCACGTACATGTTTAGGGTTATAAAAAAAAAACTTATTCATATTCCTACTTGGGCTATATATAAAGGAGCATAAGGGTTTGAAATATAAGGAACCCTAGACAAAGAGTATTCGTCTCAATACGTTTTCTCTCTTATTTTCGCTTTACGTTTTCATCTAGTTTCATCCACGATAATCACAACAAATCACATATAGAAGAAAAACACCTAATCTATTATGTAAGCATCATTCTACTAATAGCTAATTGGTTTAAAGCATGAACCTTCAGGTTTTTATTTTAAAGTAGAAAGAGAAAACTAACCCCGTTATGGACTTTCTGTACCAAATCGTCATAGTTCTCATCTGGAGATTCGAAAGGAAAGTACTGAGGAATGACTGAGTAAGGCAACTTTTTAAGAGCAGCTTCGAAGACGTCTATACAATAACCGGTCGAGATAGTTGCGTTACTGATCGGATCTGTCTTTACCTTGACGAAATTGAAGAAGCCTGTCTTTAATGGAACGCCCACTCTAAGCTTCTTCCCGCTCGTTGGAATCTCCCATCCTTTCGGAACAACTGTCGACTTGCCTGGCCATATGACTGGTCCGAACCTCTCCCCTGAAAACGATGTTGTTTTGTTTGAATTTGAATTCAAAAGTCCATTGCTTGGTCTCCAGAATGCGATAATTCTCTCTTCATTTTCAACGAAATTGATGATCTCAAAAGTTGATGACTCGAGCTGCCTGTTAATGAGTTTAAACTCTCCTGCTAAACCCTTGAATCTTATATCCGAGAGAGCGTTTAGAAGACTTGGACCGTAGCGAGAGACCCCTAGGGTCCCTAGATCTGTCTTGTTATTTGACGAGACGCTAGGGTTATCATACCCCAAGCTCTTTATGTCCGTTTTCTCCACGGCCATGGCCAATGCAGTGATCGAATCATATGCCCGTAATGCGAATACGTTCAGATATGCATCATCCCCCAATAATAGATTCTCCTTCTCGAACTTTCTCTTCCATCTCAAAACGAAATCTTCGAGCTCTTTCGATTGAGGGACATGGCTCCTCACACCCAACAGCCCTTGCATATTCTTCAAGCTACTACCGGGTTCGTTAGATCTAATCCAATTTGTCATTCCATCTGTCAATAACCATACATACCCTTCCTTCAACATCCCTATCTCTCTAGCTTTCTGAATAACCCGAAAACCAAGACTTGGTGGCATGTGGGCAACGAACACTCTTGTCTGCATTATCATGAGCTTATAAAGTTCGTTTCGAATCTGATCATCGTTTGCCTCCAGTGAGATCACACTTCTATTGACTACCGTAGCTTGCACGTCTTGTAAAGCATCAGCCAAGTAGGGCATTATTCCTTCTCCGAATTCGTTGTCCACATAAATTGCGACGACCCTTCTCCACTGGAACGATTTGACAATGGCCGCAATGGCTTTTACTTGGGATAAGTCGTTGAGAGTGGCTCGGACAAAGTAAGGGTTTTTGATGGATGTCAGAAGAGGACTTGTTGCAGAGAATGTGATGGCTGGTACTTGAGATTTGTTGGCGATTCTGATCATAAACTCGGCATCCACAGACCTTCTTGGTCCGATGATGGCGCTCACTTTCTCGTTCTTGATTAGGTCCAAGGCTGCGTGCACCACAAGCAAACACAAATTTGTCAATAAATGTATATAACACTTTAAAAATAAAATAAACATCGAATAATTAATGTGATAATATTAATCTACGAAAAGTTAACGTGTGCTATTTTCCATGTGACCAGTGTAATAGAAATTTCATGTTAAAAAGTAATATAGAAGAGATATGGATTAGTCCATTCATTGTTATATAATTTTGAGTTAGAAACTTATAAAATTTAACATTAAGTCAAACCTATGCTTTATTGAAATAGAGTGGCCAAAAAAGATATGTTATTGATATAACGGGACTCGATTCGAAATAGATCAGAAAAGTCATATGGAAAAGAACATGGTAGAAATCCGGCATCGGAAATAAAAAGAATGTAAATTAATATATAATGAATATGAGTTAATTTATTTATTTTCAATTAATTATGAGTTGAAAACTAATAAAACTATTAAAACAAAAATCTCTTAGATACCCAGACAATACGGATTTCTTCAACCATTTAATGCTTCTCACTACTTCTCACTAACACTATAAAGATAAGACGAGAATGGAGACTTTAATTGTCTATCAACAGTCTGCTCTAAATACAGGCCACATAATAGAGTACTTGGATTCTGAATAGTCAACAGAATGTTTCATCTCTCTTCCAACGAAGAACGTTCATATATACCTTATCTTACTTCATACGATTAGACAGACCAACCATGAATGGCAAGTTCGAGTGCATGTGTGTATGTGTAAGAAAAAAAGATCTCCATTTTCTAGTTATTTCCATTCTATCTGTTGTTGGATAGCACCTGCCCCAGTATAATAATTTCGAGTTTGAATTACATCGAAACTTTGAGTAGTATAAAAAGACGGGAAGTTGTAATTCTAGGACTGGATTTCATATTCAAATGAATTTTCTGAGTAATCAAACAAAAACTATTTGTTGAATATTCGTATAGTTGCTTGAGTGAGTTCAGAAAGGTTGAGAATAGCCGTGGAGATATGGCTATTAATCAAATAACCTATGATTAAAATTCATGTAAGAGCTTGGTCGGATTCAATGAAATCATGCCTGGCCGTAACCCTTAATTCCTAAATAAGTTGATTACTTATGTCTCATCAACATCAACTATTAATAAATCCAAATAATTTGTTACATGCAGCGGAGAATTAAAGCAAGAGAGAGAAAAAGAAGACGAAACTATTGCTTCGTCTCTTTAGATCTCAAAATCTCTTTAACAAAAAAAAAAAANTTTAAAAAAAAAAAAAAAAAAAAAAGAAGACGAACCTGCAGCTGAAGCATGAACAACATCTTCCATGGAATCCAGGACGTGAAGCGCGAGTCTTGTGCGGTAATTAGGATGATCCTCATAGAAATCGGACAACGACATGTTAATAGCAGTGAGGCACATCTTGGAAAAGTTGGTTTGGAGATCAAGAACTACTCCTACTTTGATTTCACTTGTTTGGTTTTGTCCTAAACCAACCTCCATCAACAAAAAACCCCAAACGAACAGGACAAAGTAACCCAGAAAGGTATTATTAGTTTTTGTAGGGTTCATCATCTTCATCCAAAGATTGAGGAACTTTATGTCACTTTTTAACTTTCTTTTTTTCTCTATTGGATATATATAGGATACACTCACAAGAAGAAGGAAAGTGACGTAACAAATTAAAATTTTTAAAATCTGGTTTCAAAGAGGAAAGATCCTGGAAATTTTAACCAAAAAGATAAATGAAACTTCCTGGATTAATTTAAAATAAGTGATTAATTAGATATTAAATTAATTTATTTTATTTTTAGTCAACGATAGGAATGTCAAAATGGATCAATACCCATGGGTTAACTGGATTAACCCACAATTTTAGTGGATTTGAGTTAAGTTTTTTAACCCATATAAATAAATAGGTTTTATGGGTTGACCCTAATAGGTTTATGAGTTTAACGGGTTAACCCATTAGGGTTATGGGTTATCCATGTGTTTATTACTACAATNTATAATTAATAAATATATAAATATATATATGTAAAATACTAATAAGTATTAATATTAAGTGTTTTTTTTTTGATGGTGTGTTACTTATAATTAATATAAGTTTTTTAACCCGTATAAAAAATATTCAAGTGTTTTTTTAACTTAAACGTCGGTTTTATGGTTTTATGATTTTAGAATTTTATGATTTTATGATGAATTATTTTGTTTTAGTGACTAAACATTTT